>BHFT01074648.1:0-17069 GCA_004320025.1 Laticauda laticaudata | reverse complement strand
CCATCAGCTAGCTCAGTCTGTCACATAAAATTTGCTTGCCGTGAGTCTGCACTGAATAATAGAACCTTCAGTTCTAAGGGAGATTTGGCTGTGCTTAAAAGCAGCTTCCTAGCTAATCTAAATCTCCTGGCACAGCAGAACAGCTGATGGTTGGAAAAAGGAAAAATAGCAATTTAGCAAGCATGGTTGCTGGGCAAGGAGTGAGTGGGCGGGGAGGGTTCCTGTGGGCCATGTGGGCGGTGTAGCTTTGTGTTTCTGTGCAGCCTGGATTAATTGCTTTGGGGGGGGTGCTCTGGCGGTGAGATTTCTCTGCGGCCTACCAACATTTTCTCGTGGCCCACCGGTTGGCGACTAATGATTTAGAGGTCTTGTGATTTTGAAAAAAATCTCACTTCTTCCCTAAATGGGGTTGAACTACCTTTGAAATAACAGGCTAATTGTCTGAAAGATTTTCCTGGATTTACAGCTTCTGCTGCAGCAGCATGTTTGGATCCTGACAGAGGAGCCTTAAGAGCATTTCACTTGAAGCCCATTTGAAAGCTATAACACGTAGAAAATGCAGCTGTCCATCCAAAATGGAGAAATCTTATCAGACTGTAAGACTACTGCTGTGAGACCAATATTGGCTATTGGTTGCTGCAGGTGATAACCAGAGCACTGGTTATCACCTGTAAATTCCTATGTAGTGTGGTATGGGATTTCTATGAGATTACTTATTTGGACAACTGCTTATTAAGTTTATTAGAAAAAAGCCCATCCCCCATGTGTCATGTGGATTGTCAAAAACCCAATTCATTATAACTCTTATTTTGAAGAATCAGATTGGACACAATACTGTACAAAGAGTAAACTGGTGGTGCAGTGATTAGAATGCGGTACTGCAAGCTACTTCTACTGACTGCTGGCTGCCAGCAGTTTGAGTCTCAATGACCCAAAGTTGACTCATCCTTCCATCTTTCCAAGGTTAGTAAAATGAGGACCCAGATTATTAGAGGCAATATGCTGACACTGTATATCACTTAGAGAGGGTTTTAAAGCACGGTGAAGCGGCATATAAATCTAAGTGCTTTTGCTATTTTACAAAATGTAGGAGAATTTGAGAGGTGACTTCCAATTTTTTTGGAAGTCATTCTAGGAAGCACCAGAAAAGAAGTTGAGCAACATATTTCAGTACTAAAGCCCATATCACACTGCCCAACGGCCGAGAAAAATGTTCCATCCGTTGTTATCCGCTCTCAAAAGGGGCAAAAATTTGCATAACCGGAGCAGATAACACGGACGGACCGGGGAGACGCAGGTGCGATGCAGCAGAGTTGTGGAAGGAAGCCCCAGGCGAGGCGAGACAGATGGCGCATCCCGTAGGCTTCTGGGGACCTCAGCAAATCGGGAATGCGGAACGGATGAAACGGATGCAGAGTCGGCATCTGAAAGCGATGAAAGCGGATGTGCACGCAAATGCCAAAGTGGATGAGCTATAGCGGAAGCCTAGATGGATGCCTGAGCGTTAAATGTGTGCATGCGGGGATGGATGCATTGCGTCAGCCCCGTGGATATAAACGAAAGCCCAAGCTCAGATGCACGGTCTCCATTCAAGGAAGACTGCTGCGCGGGACGGATTTGCTGCCTTGCCTGCCACCTGCCATGGTTTCTGCTCTGCAAGCTTGCTGCAGCCTTCTGCCAGCGCTTTTGCATTGACCTCCTGCCACCTTGGCTCCGAGCCTGGCTTCCTAGTGCGCCTCCTGCCAGCCTTGCTGCCCAGCCTTGGTGCCTGCCAGCCTGCCCCTGCCAGCCATGCGCAAGCCCCACACCATGCAGAAGCCAGCAAGTCACTCAGCCATCTGCTGCTTCAGCCCGTGGCGAAGAGGGACAGGGCTAGCCATCCCACCCCCTGCCCTCATCTGGTTCTTGGGCTTCTGCAGCACGTGGCTCACTCTTCTGGGGCTGGGGCTTCTGTGCTGCTTCAGCTGTCTGGAGAGGCGTGACTACAACACTCCTAGCACCAGCCACCTCCACAGCACTGACCCTTTCACCGCCTAGACTGAGCGACCATATGAGCAGTGCCAGAGCCATTTTTGTTTTATAACGCTTCTTGTTAATGAACAATCTATTTATGATTCCAACTACTTGCTTCTTTTTTTTTTTTAATATTAAAGTTTGGTTGGAAACTTGTTTTAGAAATGGTTTTAATGCTCTGCCACATGCTCTTGCTAGCGATGGGTGAAGGATGAGCTTTGGAGGGTTAGGATACCTGTGGATGGATGAATAGCCTGTTTGAATGGTTATGGATAGCAGGTGGGATAGATAAATACCTCCAGTGCAAGACATAGTGGGACTGTATGGTTCCACCCTCCCAGGGCCTACACCTTATAATGCAGACCCTAGCCCTTCATTTATCAATAATAAGTAATAATTATCCACACATGTCAACATAAACACAACTCGTTTATTAACCACGCCCGTGTTCATGTAGGCCCAATCCAAACATACATGTCCAATCTCATCCGTGTGATGAGACGGGCTGCAAGAAGCATCATTTAAGCATTACCATCCTGTCTTGCCACTCCACACGCTCACAGCTGGGAGTTGCACCATGTTCTCAGGAGGTTGCGCTTGCTTCTTTGCGCGTCATGTGAGCTCTGTTGGGGCCTTGCACATGCCGACAGAGTCTATCAGGTTTTGCCCTTGCCTGCCAGTTCCCCAGGCTGCCATGTCCCATTGGCCTTGTTGATGTCCACAAGCCTGTTCTGCAAGACTGCGGTAGCGGGGCCGATGAATGTGCAGGATGCAGCTAAGCTTGCCACGATCCTCCACGGTCTCTGGGCTATGCCTGCATGTTGTTGAAGAAGTACCTGGAACCTGTTGGCAGGAATGCCAAAAGGCATTCTCCACCACCCATCTGCCCCTGACAGCCTGTAGTTGAAGATCTCTCTCTCACAGGTGAGGTATTGGTGAGGTGTATGGGCTGTCATCGAGGTATGTGTGAAGGAGAAGGCTGTCATCCACCCACGATGAAGTAGGGCACATGGCTTGCTGTTTTTGGGCAGCGGTCTGGATCTGAAGCCCACCATGAGTTGCTTTCCCCCCCTCCTTGAGTACTTGGCGTTGTATACCTGGCTATCTGAAGCTGACCCATTGCTGAAGCATCGATTACACTGAACTTTGTAAGTTCACATCGCCATGCGAAGAGATGATGCTTGAAGAAGGCCCTTGTAGTGTATAAGCTGACCCGTAAGTTGGCGGGCGCTGTTGCCAGGCCAACGTGCTTGTCATTGAATGGCTCCAAGCGGGCTGTGGGGCAAGTTCCACTTTCTGATACCAACTTGCTCTGCAACTTTCTTCTATGTCCTTCTTTCAGTGGAGGAGCACTGGGAAGAGAGTCCATCCTTGTATTCTTCGATGATACCTGCAACCACTTCTCCTGACACAAAGCTGATGGTTGGGTGGCACCGCTCGCAGCCGTTACTGACATTGGCTCCTGTAGTGGTCCCTGAGGCCAGGTGGCGCAGAGTCAGTGTCACCTGTGAGCCCCAGTCAGGCGGGGCTGGAAGTTGGTTTTGCCTCTGTTCAACCTCTGGGTGTCATCCGTCTGCACAAGTTCTTGTCAATACATGGGCTGGAGGCTATCCTTCATGAATGTTCTGAACGCGCCGAAGTGTCTTCACTCCTGCGCTCACCGATCGAGCTTGTTGTACAGTCCGTCCTCTGCTTCTGGTGAATCACACTTTGGACCAGACTTTTTTTGGGTGCCTCCTTTTCTCCTCCGTGTAAAGATGTTCACAGAGCTGTAGAGGCTTGCGTATCTGTGGTGGCAGAAGGGATGGGTGGCGCCGATAAGAGACTTTTGTCAGGCAAGTCCACGGGTGACAGTGGAACTGGATTGGCTGTGAAGAGAGAGTTCAGATGGGAAAGCTGCAGAGGTCTGCACAGCTTGGCTGCTTTTCTGAAGAGTGAGATTCAGCAATGCTCCCCCTTTTTATAGGCAGTATAGTGTCCCTATTTGCATCCTCTAGGCATCCTCTAGTCATCCTCTAGACATCCTTAATATCCAAGATAGGTCCCCTCTGCGAACGTTTTTTCCGGTTTAAACGGCTTTGTTATCTGTGGTGGGTCATCCTTCTGCAGCGGTTCTGCAATCCGTTCCACGTCTTGTTCGCTTCCTCCCTGCTCCGGAGTGGGGATGCAAGTTGCGCGGATGCACAGGCTGATGCCTAGCGGATATGCAGATGTGTAACTCGGATGCGTAGCGGGATGCAGAAAATGGACGAACTGGATACATTTTCCGTGCAAAGTTTTGCTAGCCCGAAAACTTTTGGAGCGGCATGAAACGTTCAATAAACGGATGCTGGATGGGATAGAGAGGAAAGCCAAACGGAGGCAGTGAGTACATCTCGCGTTTTTGAACGGATGGCAAGCTTTTTTGTCCATTTTACATCCTCTTTGCATCCGTTGGTTCAGTGTGACATGGGCTTAATGAACTGCACTTTACAAAAATTGAAATAAACTGGCAATGATTACATCACTATATTGTGCATGTTAAAAAGTAAATGTTAAAAAAGTTGCAAATGCTTTTGAATGAATAAGCATGTATTTCTTTCTTATAAGTTTTGACAATTTGATTTCAAAGGAAAGCAGACAATTATAAATAAATAAGCCCCCATTCCCCTTGTCACTCCCTTTTTTTGACTTATTAATTAAAAAAATCTTCAACATGTCCTACAGAGAAGATGTTTCAGCTGCCTGATAATTTGGGGTGCTTCCATATCTGTACTATTTCTAAGTGTACAGCAGTTATGTGAAATCCAGATGTGATTGCACTTCCAATTTATATAAAGGGATTATCATATAACACAATCTGAAGAGAAACAAGAATAAGCATTGTCATAATGGTGCTAAGTTATGCAGACAGCAAGTGTGAAACTGCACACAATTTGAGAATTATTGATCTCTGTGCCTATTTATAGTATTTAGAACTTGGCAACATTAAGATATATGGACTTTGTCTCCCAGAATTCCCCAGCCAGCCATGGAGATGAATGCCACTGGTCTTAAAGCTGTCAAGGTTAAACACCTCAATATAGAAAATTAGAATCACTTAAAAAAAACACCCCAGGAATAATTTCATTGTTGCTGTTATTATTATCAAAACTAATTAAATGTCACCATTTATTTGGGTAGAGTTTAGTCTTTCCCAAACCGGTGCTTCTCTTTCTCTCTCACACACATACACATACTTCTCATCCTCCAATCCTGGTCTTCCCATGCCTGCTTACTCCTGATGAAATTAACTTCTGAATAATATTCCATATTGCATATAAGAACAGAAAGGGGAGGGAGAAAGGTTTTCCCACCCTCATTTCTTAATACAAGAGTGATTTTTATTATATTACCGAAGAAATAAGATTGCTCTTGCCATCTCAATAAATCACCCATGAAGCCGCTTTCTTCTTTCACCCCCACCCCTAAATTAAATTTTTATTTAAATAAAAGTGTTATGTTTGTATTTGAACTGACAGCTAAATCTGATAATTAGAGTGCATGAAGTTAGCTTTGATTGGCATTGTAATTGGATTGTCATTGGGCTGAAAACCTATTATCTTTGGATCATGCCCCATGAAATCTCTTGAAGTAACTTTGCTGCCAGTCATTAAAGTCACCATCTTGGCTTACAAATGAGGTTTTGAAAGGCTTTAAAAAAACCCATTGGAAATATAATTTAAACTACTGCAATTGTACTTCCATTCATTAAAAGTATATTAAAATTATGGTTCATTTTCTAAATATTTTCCATATTTTATTAAATTTCCCTTTTACTAATCTACCTGAAAAATGCATGTTACTCATTTTCAATTGAGGTGGAGTGGGGATTTGTCAATATGCTGTTCATTAAAAAGTGCAAAATTCTTAGCTTTTCTTAATTAGGAATGTTTGAGTGTGTGAATGAAATAAACATAAAATAAAACAAAGTGAAATGGAAAAGTGAATCAAGGATTCCATACCAATAGATCTATTTCAACAATAGTATGATCTGTCTGCACTGGAAGAATTGGCTAAAACCAATTGCTTAAACTGGACATACGCTATTAAGTGTCTAATCATTCTTTTATACTTTTAAGAAGGCCTATTAGGCTACATTAGTACATTGTTTTAATGGAACAATTACAAATGCACAGCAGGTCTTTTTATTACTTTTAAAACCTGAACTGAAGAATATGTAGAAAAAAAGCAGCAGGAAACAGGAAGAGAAGCAGGAGTTAGCAATCCCTTGCTAGGACAGATAAAAAAGAAACCCAGCGTGGATTTTAGGATTGCATCTGTGACCTACATGAGAGCAAATTTTGCCTCAGTGTGGACTGTTTTGGGTTTGCTATGGCCTTTCCAGTGGTGGGATTCACATTTTTTTACTACCAGTTCTGTGGGCGTGCCAGGTGAAGGATACTGTGAAATCTTCAGTCAGAGGTAGTATTTGCCAGTTCTCTGAACTGCTCAAAATTTCCACTACCGGTTCTCCAGAGCTGGTCAGAACTTGCTGAATACCACCTCTGGGCCTTTCCCAGATGGAAAATCCACATTGTTTAGGAGAACTGATTCAGAATTTTTTGAAAAAAGTTTTAGCTGCGTAGAAAGTCAGCACTCACTCCCCCTCATAGAAGAATGAAATATTTTGAGGAATATTTTAAAAAGGCAGGTTAAAATATTTTCCCTAAAAGAGAAATAAAAAAAATCTTAAGAGAGACAGAAACTCGGAGCTTTCCGAAATGTAGATTTGGTAATTCCTTACTCCCTGCAGCAAAGTCTTAACAAAGACAGAGTGATAGGATGAGTCCTCACTCAAGATCCAAACCAAGACAAAGCCATTAAGCCATAATAGGAATTGCCCAGCACCCTTTCAGAAAACAAGCCTTTTCATTGCATCATCTTAGCAGCAAACTTCAACCAAACCTGGGAGCTCAGGCAATCTAAAGAGCCAGCTATGACCCCTACATAACCCCTACAACAACAGAATAAATATTCTTGCAAAGAAACAGAAAGGCCAAGAGAAGGTATAACTCCCATCCTCCTCAATTCCATTTGGTCAGCTGCACCAGAACCATGTGCTTGGCAGTTGTGCTTCATCATTAAACCATCTTTCCAATCAGCCTCCAGCCTCTGTTTTGTTTCCAATGTTTTTTTTCTAGCTTGGAACTGTACCAGATGGATATTTCTTCCCACATTTCTCCACAGGAGAAATGGAGAAACATGTTTTTTAGAAGCAGAAAGCAACTCCCACTTTTCTTAATAGCCCACAGCAGATGTAAGCATTTAAGAGATAAAGAGCTTATTGAAAGAAGCCAAGTATCTAGATAGCTCTATTCATAGGCAAAGCAACTACTGCAGGCAGAAATCCATTCAAGAAAGGATATTTTGAAACTCTTTGCAGCAAGGTCTGAACAAAGGTCAGATTAGTCCTCAGCCACAATAGGAATTGCCCAACACCCTTTCAGTTGCATCACCCCCATCAAAATTCAACCAGACATGGGAGCTCAGACAAACACCTAGGATTTGCATTTCCCCTTTTGCCTATAGAGCCAGCTATGACCCCTACATAACCCCTACAACAGTCAATAAAATACATGTTCTTGCATAGGAATAGGAATCTCAAGTGTAAAGCCCAAAAGAAGGTATAAAAGCCACCTACTTGTTTTTCTTTTTGTGTGTCTGTGCATGCATGTGTGTTATTATATTAGCTTTATCACCCATGTCCTATTTACCTCCAGATTGGACTATTGCTCTACATGGGTTGCTCTTCAGGAGTATCCAGAATCTTCAGCAGACGCAGGTCATTGTGTGTATTCCTAGAACAGCACATATTGTACTACTTTTCTACAAGCTTCATCGGTCATCAGCTTGCTTCTGAGTCCAGATCAAAGTGCTACCATTAACCTTAAAGCCCTTCATGGCATGGCACTGGGCTAACTGAGGGATTGCCTCTGCCTGATTATATCAATTAGACCTGGCAGAGAAGACATGCTAAATATATCATTAGCTAGGGACCTACATTTGACAGCTCCCAAGAGATGTGCCTTTTCTGCTATGTTATCCATCTTCCAGAATATTCTCCCTCAAAATTAGGTTAGCACCATCCTTTTTGACATTCTGGAAGGCCCTCAATACCTGGTTATGTTATCAGGCCGAGAGTCTTAGGGAGCTGGAGACATGATTAGATGGTTCCCTTGCTGAGCTGTCTAGTTTTGCCTCTCTTTACTTAAGATTTTTATATCTGTTTTTATAGTATATTTTAAATGTGATTTTTATATTTGTTGCTTTTATCTCTGTTGTCTTATATGCTTGTTGTATACTGTCCAGAGTTATTTTTGGTGAGATAGGCAACTATACAAATCTGATTAATAAATGAAAATCAGCAGCCCATACTGATGAAAAAATGCAATGAAGAAATTAAGAAGAATTTGGCAGGAGTGGAAGACTCTAAAAGATCAAGATAGTGGCCAGGACCTTATGATTGTAGCCCTACTCCTTTTTTACATTCTTTTGTAAAAGCTGCCATTTTAAAACATACTCTGTTGCCCTTGGATAAATGTATATTGATCTCCTGCTAATTTTTTTTCTTGAGCAGTCTGCAATGACCCCAGGTAGGAGCAACTGAAATAGCTTGTGGTGAAGTAGGCCTCTATCATACCCTCTAACTATTTATCTTGACTATTCATCACAGGCAAGCCATTTCTCCTCATATTTACCTTATGAAAATACTTTAATTTTTCTTTTTGGCTTTGATAATAATTTATTTCTGAAGGACATCTCTTGGAGCCATATTAAATTTGACATTATGCAACTATTTTTATGTGGTCATTGCTTTTTTGGAAAGGGTTATTTCCCGCAGATGTTATTTAGCATGAATTTTTATTTAATGACATTGATTTTAGTAGCTTTTAATATAGATTAACAGCTTTCAGATTAGCAAGCTATTGTTAAACTATTCTGTAAATTGTGTAAAGATTAAGAATAAGGTACCAATCAATAGAGATAGGCAAAGAAAGAATTGAGAAGAATCTTCCAGTCAGATTAAAGCCAGGTCAATTCAGTATCCTCTAGATTTGTCAAGTTGCCAGCATGACATTTCAAGGAAACAGAGGGTGTTTTTGGGGAGTGGGTGGACAACTTTTCTTAATATCTGCCTCCAAATTTTTTTCTGAGGTAATATTACTTTGAAAGAGGAAGTTTCATTAAGAGTGATCAATAATGGACAGACATATCCCTTATGAATCAACGGAGAACTTATTTCATTCAATTATTAATTTAAACCCAACTTCATGAAATGTAGGTAGGAATGTTTTCCCCTTTTTCATCCCATACCTATTGTATTAGCATTTTGGTTATACATAGGGAAAGTCAATTTATAGAAGATTTCTTGGGAAACAGGAGTAGCATAGAGATTGTTTAATTTGTAGAGTGCATGAAATATATATATTTTTGCACTGTAGCGACTCAAACTGTAAATGTCTATGCATGAGGATATATGTACATTTATAAAAATATGTATGTGCACTAATATGTATCTCTATTCTTTCACTTAATAATTATGTTTATTTTGCTTTGCTATATTGGTATACTTCATAATAAATGATTTACTGCTTTTTAGTGCTGCACAGTATTCTGTTTGGCAGGCCTTTGACTTAACAAAGTATCTTAATATTTTCCTTCCTTCTTTTCTTCTTAATTACGGCTGGAGGACCTCTCACTTAAAAGCTTTCATTTTGAATTTAGCATAATATCACACAGTTGAGAAGAAGAAGAAAAATAAAGGAAAGGAAAATAAAAAATAAAATAAAAGTAGGAGAAAGAAATTGCTGTATCCACTTGGGTATTTGGTTTACCTCCAAGCATCACTCATATAGTCATATCTAGAGAGGAAGATTTTTACAATTGGGAATGTTTGAATGCAATCTTTACTGGGTACTGTCATATTCTTTGTTTTCTTTCTTATAAACTACATAGGTGGCATTCATTTATTTCCAAATAGAGCATAGGTGAGTTACTCTGCCCCATTAAAAACATGCAGACTTCATAGCCATAAGAAACCATGACCACTTTTTTCACTGGCCACCCAATCAGCACCTTTATCTGACCTAAAAGAAAAGAATCAGTAGTTTCCTCCTCTTCTGTATGGCAGGAAACTGAGCAGACTTGTTACTGCCAGTTAGTTAGTGGAGAATTGGTTGGGAATACATGGCTGGGTTTTTAATGTTAACAATAGGAGACCAGTAGTTGCTGTGAGATAATAGAAGACAAGGCAGGAGGGAGAGATAAAAGAATGAAGGTTATGTGTATGTTTGTGTATAGTATATGTATATGTAGAAGACATATGCAGACATGTATGAAGATAGAAATATGTGTTTCGTTTGTGGCTGCCTGCATTAAACCTGAAGCTGAAAATATTTCTCACTCATGAGATAGCATGTTATTTATCACTCATAGATGATTTCTCACTGTTGCTTAAACTCAACACACGGAAGAGGCAGTGGATGACAGTAAGAGGAAGGGGAAAGAGTTTATGATCCTGTAGTGATGATCATATTGCTGGGAGATCATTATTTTGGTTTGCGATAAATTTCCTTTATCGGATGACCACACTTTTTCTCAAGTGACTATTAAAATTGTTATAATAACCATTAAGTAGAAAATGAATCTTTGCAAACATTTTGAAACTTTTTGTTAAGTTCCAGTAATGTAGCTGTTAAATATAAAAGAGACCATGAATATATTTTCAGTCCTGTTCTCTGATTGATTTGCTTATTTATTTTATTGGAAATTGATTTTCTTCCATGGATTTGAGATAGTTTATTCACAAATCTTAAAATTTTCCAAAGTTCCTGGATTGCTGAAGAATTTTCAGCATTTCAGCATGTTGAAAAAAACACTTTCTTGGAGATATACATGTAATATGTTTGAGGCAACAAGTTGCAAGCTCAGATTCCCCAGATGAGAATGATCTGCTGTCACTTGGAGTCCTTTAGGTGCTCTGAAAGTATGTTAGATTCTATATGGACTTACATTTGATCTGGAACTTAGCTATTCAGATTTCACATTTCTCTGAATATTGCAATACTATTCGAGGCAGTTTCTATTCTGGTATACACACACACACACACACACCACTTGCAATAGCATCTTTCAGAAGTACATATGTGACCACATATTAACATACGTATGTAAGTGCTATTTTCAGATGAGTTCTTATAAAAGAAATTCACAGATTGATGTGGCTATGATATGAAAACAAATTCTGGGCTGGAATCTGTTTCTGAGTTATCTGGAAAACAAAATGCCTCTCTAAAATATCCTTCTGTTTTTACTCTTTTTCTGAGATTCCCTAAGTAATTCTTTTCATTTGTGTCTGTGTGCATGTTTGTTTGTTGGTTACAAAGCAGCAGAGAGTGTGCAATGTTTCTTTTCTGGTACACAATTTCCCATCATTTTGCATCCTTTCTTGGTACCAGGTTTCTTGTCCTGAAAAATTCCAGATCAAAAGCACCTCATGATGTTGCCTCCGAGATGCTTTGAGGTGTGGGTAGGCAAGGGAGTCTGCAGACTATGGGAGAGATGTTTGCACAATGAAAGCTATGGCCTACACCCACACCTTTGGGGCATATTTTAACTAATAAAATACAAGCACACAAACACACAAGTTAACAAAGTGTAACTGAATTTCTTCCATTAAAAAAAAGGGGGGGGGCTGACCCTTCAACTGAAAGAAAGTATTTGCCAAAATGCAGAATAATTTTTTGGCACATCATTAAAAACTTATGAATATTAAATGTACTGAAATAGACAAAATTAGTTCATGCTTTCCCATTTTAGCAGAAGTATGTCTTTAGAATAATGCAGATACCTATCTCTTGTTGACTTTGTTTCCATGTCCCTCTATTTATTGTGAAGTTATTTCTGCAAATGAGGCTGAAATTGCTGGCCACAGGCTTGCATTTCATGGAACTGTATATAGAAGAAATCCCTGTGTCTGAAAACCAGAGGAAGATTGTAAGATGGGCCAGCAGGCTTCTCTGAAACATTTTGACTTATTGGCATTACAGATGGAAATATGATTGGCCAATTAAGCAAAAGAATTGAAGCTAGCCTAGTAGTATCAACTCAAAATTTATGGAGCTGTTTTGAAAGACACAGCGAAAATTTGCAATGGGACTTTCTATTGCCTCTCCTTGCTATTTCCATCAGTTGTAAGCAATTCATTGGCAATTCCCTTTAAAGTCATGCAGGCATTGAAACTCTTGTGCAGCTCTGCAAAAGTGACCTTTTAATGACGTTCCTCGCTATTAACTTTATTGTTAATCTTTAAATAATGACGTGGGAGGCGTGCTATTCTCCACTTGGTTTGTAAGTTCCCTTATCATCCTTAGGCATCTCAGGGGTAGTGGGGAAATCTCATAGTTACAGATATCCTTCAGTTTGAAATTAAAGTTTCATGTTCAATTGTAGACAGTGGTGCCATTGTGGTAGGGCTGTGGATCAGAAATTATGGTTCATTCAGCAGGATGAGCAGGCAGGGAGAAAACTGACTGCCAGGGCTGCTTTGCCAGTTGAGACTCAGTGCATACTATCAACTAGAGTGATGGGTGGGCAAGAGTGGGCAACATGCACTTCAATCAGTTATCAGGGTGCAGAATAGCTTCCAGGAAACAGGGGTTGCAGTAAAGGGCTAGTGGGATGTAAGAATAGGAGTAAAAGCAGGAGGCTTCTACAAGGCTTTAATCCCATCAGGATTTCAAATTACTTTGTCACTACGTTTGTAATAATCTTTCCCATCATAGTACCCTCTAGAGCTTTTTTTTTTTAATTTGGCAAAATTATGGTGAGTGCTGCCTGAGGAACTCTGAGAGCCGAAGTCCACAGATCTTAAAAGTTGCTAAATTTGAAAAACACAACTCTAACTAAACTGAGATTGTAACCCCAGATTTTCAACATTTTGCCATGCTGGCAGAGTTTTGAAAGTTAGCATCTCAAGGCTCTCAGTACAAGACCAGGGACAGATACTGTATATTGTAAATATATTTCCTTTTCATCTTTGTCCTAGGTAGGGACATGACCTCCTATCGAAACATCCCCATCAAAGAGCCTTCTTGGTCAATCTCTCTATTCAAAACAGCTCTGAATATGAAACTCTTTTACAGAGATTCTCATGGCACACAAAATTAAAAGCATAATTAAGCATGTATGTATGGAATGGCAACCCCATCATTTTCTTGGCACCAGCTTCATGGTGGACAAAGAGATGTTCTATCTGCATAACTAGATTAACCTTGGTGGTGGGAAATGCATGTCACCCAGTTGAATATTTCCCTTCCCACCATTGTGTCTTATGCTGGCTAAAATATTCAACAGCCTGGGGGGAAGATTCATGAGCTTGTTTTTCAGTAATATTTATTCTATTACTATTTATACTTTTTAATTATTAAGTTACCTTTAATAGCGTAATTGTTAACAATTATTGTATAATTATCATGAGCGGAAGGCTATGCATTCAGATAAATCTTGTGTTACCTCTGTTGGGTTTACATGTCTTTCTCCCACTTTACATATATGCTCCTATTCATAATCATTTTGCACAGTCTCTCCTTCCCTTTCCTGAAAACATATACAAAATGATATGGTGCTAATATTGTCTAAAAATGTGGATTGGGCACTTTCTCAGACGTTAAGCCCATGTCACACTGCACCAACGGATGGAAAGAGGATGTAAAACGGAGAGAAACACTTGCCATCCATTGGTTAACGCAATTCATCCGTTCATGTACTTCACTGCGGGTCCTGTTTTTCATCCTCTCTATCCATCCAGCACCCATCGACTGCAGGTTCCACTCCCAACTCAAAAAGTTTTGAGCACGCTGCTCAAAACTTTTTTGAGTTGGAAAAATATATCCAACTCCACTTCTGCATTCATGCAACGCATACGGGGAACATTGCCCGTTCTACATGCCGTTGTCATCCCGTTACGCATCCGCGTATAGTCCGCTAAGGCATCCGCTGCACATCGCGCGCAATTCAAATCCGCCATCAGTGGGAAACGTGGACACAGGGGAGTGAAACAGACACGGAACGGACGCACAGCCGTGAGGTAGGACATGGCGGTAGAAGGTATAAGCAGATGAAGCTCGCAAAAAAAGTCACTTTTAAAATGGAAAAAAAACAACCGTTCTTGCAGAGAGACTTATCTCGGATATTTAAGGATGTCCCTAGAGGATGCTAGAGGTATGTGCAAGAAGGACACATAGGTGTGGGCAAAACTTGCCTATAGTTGCCTATAAAAAGGCCAGGGAGGTGGCGCAGCACCCCTCCACCTGGAAAGTCTCAGCGTTCTTGGTCGATTGCCATGCAGCACAGGCAACAGGCTCGGCACTGGTGGAGGCTGTGTGCTCAGGCTCCAACGCTCTGCAGCCTGAATTCCATTCTGGGCACGCATAGCTTGCGGCTCATCATCGCGAGCTCATGCACTCAGCAAATGGCTCGTGCAGTCAAGGGCTTCAGTCCACCAATCCTAGTGTAGCAGACATGAGACAGGACAGGCAGCAGTCGATGTGTCTGGCCACGCAGCTTTCCTTCTGAATGGTGATCCCTGCTTTCTTGAGCTGCTTCCGTTATATTCCCGCGGGCCCTGACTTCAATGCATCCTTCCCGTGACTTCATGGCAGATAATGACGCCTCAGATTCGGTCTAGGCTTCCGCTGTGCCATCCGCTGTGCAGCTTCCGCTTCATTCCGTCTATGCATCTGTCGCATGCTGCTGTTCCGTTCCGGCATCCCGCTTTGCTGAGGTCCCCCGGAAGCCTAGCGATGCTGCCACTTGCTGCCCATCCGCCTATCCATCCACTAGGCTTCCGTTCCGATTCCGCTTCCATCCGCCCTGCATCTCCCCGCCGGTCGTGTCCGCTCCGGTAGGCAAATTGTGCCGTCACCGTCTGAATTTTTTTTCTTTTTTTTTGATTTTGCGTATTAACAACGGATTTATGGAACATTCCTGTCTCGTGTGTATCCCTGTTTTGCTTATTCCGAACTTGAGACAGATGTGACAGGGCCTAAAGGAACAATAGTGTCATACCACTGTCGATGGACGGGCAACAAATGTTACTCAGAGATCGTAAAAATAAGGTTGTTGGAGTCAATAAAAATGTGATTCAACAGCGAGCATTTCAAAGTCCACCTTATGAGACCATTGAAGAGATTGGTGTGTTTGCTAGTCTTACTAAAATGAAGGCCCAAAGTGGATCGCTCGACGTGGTTCCTTCCAATGTCTACTTTTCTGGAAGCACAATGTACAAATATCTCACGATGCATTTAGTGTCCTCCTCCTAGCATGAACAGTCAACGTCCACTTTCTTCCAGCACACGATTCAATGTGCGTGAGCTGCGAGAGCAATCGTCAGACTACGTGTTTCAATTCAAATCTACTCGTACTTCATTTATGCCTTTGAGTCTAGCCAGATGGAACAGGGGAAGGAAATGAAGTGTTATCTCAGGTGTTGCCGAAGAGGTGCTTGAATGGGGAAGTGGAAGAGAGTGAGAGGAAATGAGGTAAGGGATCGGCGGGAGAGGCAAGGTGAAAAGAAGAAGAAAGGTCGGATGGAGCTGGGAGGGGAAGAAGGAAAGAAAGGTAAAGAAGGGGAGGAAGGCAACGAGAGGGTGAGGAGGGGAGAGGAAGCGGCGGGAGAAAGAAAGGATGAAGGGATCACCTTAAAGGTGGAGGAGAGAAGAGAGGAAAGGAAGAGGAAAGCAGAAGAAGAAAGTAACGAGCGAAGTGACCAAAAACTATAACAATCTTTGGATAAGGAGAATGGAAGTCTGGAAGGGAAAACAAAGACACTCATGCATTCCAGAACTTTCGTTAAGAGCAAGATAGCCCGCCAGGACCAAATGACCCCTTCTTTGAACTGAAATTTCATTGTGATGACATGTCCCAGAAAGCGCCCGTAAAACTGGCTATGAGACGCAGATATACATGTTTTTTAAGAATATGAAACAAAAAAGGAGCAGAACGAACCAACTTCCGGCCATAGAGTGTGGAGCCCTGTTGATTTTTCTCTGGTTGAAGGTCTGGGGCACCTTATGCCTCTCTCGCACCTGGCCTCAGGGACCACATACAGGAGCGGATGCAACTGTTTGTTATTGGCATGGTGTTTAGGAGTTGTGCCACAACAATCACCGAGTCTCCAGCATTTCTATCCAAGTTGCAGAGAGTGTGGCCAAAGCATCATAATCTGAAGGAAACGGCGTGAACTGGAGCAGCGATGGGTCCACCTAGCCAAGAATGCCTCCCTCCAACATAAGAGTGTTACAAAGTGCTTTGCTGGCCCAAGCAAGATATGCGAGAGCGTAAGGAGGTATCAGAGGTCGAAGAATATGGACTTTCGGCCACACCCGGTGAGAAGTCCATATGATGGCAAGCACGTGGGCTTCTGCAAAAGCTCCAGCAAGTCGGGAGGTTCCCACTTATGGCCTTTCAAACTCACTTATACCAAGGGGAGCTTTCCTGCTACGAAGGCATCTCATACTCTCTCCCTCCTGACCTTCAATGGTCAGTATGTGCCACTGACTATAAGTTTCATGTACATAGGCGAAATAGCCTCACCCTTTCGAGAAGGGGGCAACGATGTCAGGGCATCACGATGCCTCGAGTCGGGAGTTAAGGATAAATAACTTAATATCCCAAGTGACGCTTACGGAAAGAAGGAAAACGTGGGGCCATGAGAAGGGTGTCCACGGAACCAATATTGCGCCCTCAACTCATAGGTGGAAAGCTTCCCAGACTTGCCCTCTCGGAGACACAAAGCCACCGTCCATGCCGTGGACAACGTCCCAGGACTGCTTCTAAAGAAGTTATGTCAAAGTGCTGCACCAGCTTACTTTCTGCTCAAATTCGGTGAGGCATAAACTTCCTCCATTCGCTGCCAGCTATCCTCTCGAGCTGAAGAAGCTTCTGGATGAGAAGCAAAAAATCTTTCAAGAAAAACCACAGTCCCAGTTTGGCGCTCCTTTAAAAAAGCACTTTTTGGGACAACCATGACCCGG
>BHFT01074634.1:9385-21625 GCA_004320025.1 Laticauda laticaudata | reverse complement strand
GAACATTTTTCTCGTCCGCTGTGTCCTTTTTACAAACGTTTTGCATCCGTTGGGCAGTGTGACAGGGCCTTAAATAGTATTTTTCAAGGTATTGAATCTGACTTTATTGGGACTTGATCCTGCTCTGGTTCTTTTCATGGAAGCAGCCCTGGTGCTCAGGATAGCCAAAAACAAAAAGACAAAAATATCCCAGAACAATCAAAAGAGAAATTCCATTCAAACCTATGGCATACCTGGTTAGAATTGCAGTATTGCAGGCAAACTCTGCCCACAGACTGGAATTCAATCCTGGCCAGCTCAAAGCTGGCTCAGCCTTCATCCTTCTCAGGTCAGTAAAATGAGGACCCAGATTGTTGGGGCAATTTGCAAATAATGCTTCTACATTGTAAACCACCCAGAGTACACTGTAAAGCACTTGAAGAAACCAGCATGGTTGCACAAAGATATCTCTGCTAAACTGAAAGACAAAAAGGTCGAGCACAAAAAAATGGAAAGAAGGACACATAACTAAGGCAGAGTATCAGTAGATAGCCTGAATCTGCAAAGATGACATTAGGAAAGCAAAGGCTCAGAATGAACAAAGGCTTGTAACAAAAGTCAAAAATAATTTTTAAAAAGATTCCTTAAATATATAAATAACAACAAAAAGTCAAGGAAACACTTAACAGAGAAGATGGCAAGTAAGTAAGAGGCAGCAGAGAAAAAACAAAAGTGCTTAACTCATTCTTTGCATCAATCTTCATGCAACTATAGGCCAACCTACCAAAAACCTAATTGTAAAAGATAGATTAGAAATAAAAAATTAGCAAGAAAATGGTTAGAGAACATCTGTCTGATCTTGATGAATATAAATCACTGGAACCTGATGGATTACATCCCAGAGTTCTGAAGGACCTGGCAGATGTTATCTCAAAACCAATGTATCATATCTTTCAAAAATCCTGGAACAACAGGGAATTATGGGAGGACTGGAAAAGAGATGATGAGGTTGCCATCTTCAAAAAAGTACGGGGAGGGAAATAGACCCAAGAAACTACAGACCAATCAGCCTAACATCAATCCCTGGGAAGATACTGGAAAAGATAATAAAAAACAGATCTAGAAACAAATAAAATTATAACTAAAAGCCAGCATGGGTTTGTTAAAAGCAGATTATGACAAACCAATCTTATTTCATTCTTTGACGAAATGACTGAATTAGTAGACCAGCGAAATGCTGTGGACATAGTATATTTAGACTTCAGCAAGGTATTCACCAAAGTAGACCACAACCTACTTCTTGGTAAACTAGAAAAATGTGGGATAGACAGGATCACAACAAGATGTATTTGTAAGTGGCTGACAAACTATACTCAAAGGATAGTCCTTAACAGTATCACATCTACATGGAGGGAAGGAAGCAGTGAGGTACCACAAAGTTCTGTCTTTGGCCCAGTGCTTTTCAATATCTTTATAAATGACTTAGATGAGAGAACAGAAGGGGAACTCATCAAATTTGCAGGTGACATTAAGTTGGCAGAATAGCCAGAAGACAAATCCAGGATCCAAAAAGATCTTGACAGACTTAAACAATGGACTTGACGACTATTCAACAACATCATATTTAATGTGGAGAAAAGCAAGATTTTACACCTGAGCAAGAAAAACCAAGGTACAAATACAGATTAGATGAAACCTGGCTCAAAAACAGAGAGGCTTTGGAGTCCTAGTGGACAATCACTTAAACGTGGGTCAGCAGTGTGTGGCGACAGCTAAAAAAGCTAATACAATCTTTGGTTGTATAAACAGAGGCATAGAATTAAAATCACGTGAAGTATTAGTACTGCTTTATAAAGCCTTAGTAAGACCACACCTGGAATACTGCATCCAGTTTTCGTCACATTAAAAAAAGATGTTGAGACTTTGGAAAATGTGCAAAGAAGAGCAACTAAAACATAAGCAAGATTGCAGGATTTGGGTTTGGCTAGTCACGACTGCAGTTTATGATATTTTTGATGAAGACTGCCATTTGCTTCCCATTTTGGCAAAATGTTCTGTAGGGAATCATGGATTTGTTTAAGAACCACAGCCTGTGCTTAACAAAAGCTTCAAACAAAGTTGTAAAATCAAGTCAATCATGAAATGACCTGCTTTACAACCATAATGAGCAAGCTCCATTAATGTCGTAAGTTGTGGACTACTGTATATCCCCTTCTCCTCAAGTAAAGCTATCATATTTGAGCTACAAAAATACAGATAACAAGAAGTAGGAGTATTGGCCTGGGAAAAAAGTGGGTATCAATTACCTCAGCTGCTTATCCCTTTCTCATTCACTACATTTACCTTGACTAGTGCCAGCCATTTTCTACAGGCAATTTCAAAGATGGAGATGAAAAGCCTGGGGCAAATCCATACTGATACCTATCATTGCAGACTCATTGTGAGACACACAGAGAAATAAGTCAATAAAGTCAATATTACTCAAGGACTAGTCAATTGCTGTCTGATTTGTACTTATTAGCATAGCCTTCTCTTTCTTTGTTAAAGGCATTGGTTTATTTAGGTTGTTCTCAGGAATGAGTAGTGAATCTGATGGTTTCAACACAATTTGAACCCATTTAGGGCTCTGTGTTAAAGTCTGGCAGTGGGAAGGAAGATTGCAAACCTGACAGGTAAAAATGGGAGCAAAGGTACAATTAATGGCTGAAGAACAAACCCCAAGAGAAGTCAATCTCAATTTGTCTATGCAGAGCTGTTTCAAAAAACATCTGTCAAAATGTCTTCCCCACATCTGGCAAAGGCTAGTTGGATGTTCCCCTGTTTGTTTTTATAACAAATTCCTTCTTTGAAAGACTTGGGAATTCATGTTCCATATGAAGAATATTTTATATTCTTAAAGCATTTCACACACAGCATTTCAGCAACCCTTATGAAAACCTTGAAAAGAAAGCCGCACTTTCATCATGGTTCAGAGAGAAGAATATACTTCAAACACTAGTTCAGCTCTAATGTTACATGTGTTTTCATTCAGTACAGTCTCACATATCAGTTTTGTTGAGTGTGAGCAAGATAACTGTATTTAACACTATAATATGTTCTTGTTTCCCAGAAAATTCTGGAAATTATTCTGTACTAAACAGCATTAGGAATTATTTCGGACGGCCCACAGTGTCTTTGCTGCACCATAATGCTCAGAATTATTTAGACTGTTCTGTTCTGAGAACAGAAGTACTCAAGACCGGTGTTCATCAAACAGCTCTTTTTATTTAAACTAACTCAGTGACTTTGTAACAGAACATTGCCAGAGCCGCGGCAGCCCTTTTTATAGCGGCTGCTCGCGGCTTGCAGCCAATGACAGTTCTTTAAGTTTTCCCGCTGTCAGGCAGCCAATTGCAACAGTACTTTATTAACCAATCCTATTACAGCCTGCTCGGCCAATCAGATTAGGGTATTTGGAGTCTTCTAACTCTTATACAGAACATCCCCCCCTTCTTGGTTTCGTCCAACATGTGTAACATAGTCATGCAGGTAGGTGGGGCTTTTGTGGGTCCTACTTGATCTGCGCAGCTCAGTCTCAGCGTGGTCTTCCATCGGTTCGGTCAGGATCACCTTTTCTCCATGTCTTCTCCATGGAACCTCCTGGAAGGGTGAGTCAAGCCTTGCCGATCCCTACCTGGGTCTTCTCAGGCTGGTTGAGTTGGCTCTGCCGCTCCCTCCTGGTTCCTCCAGGTTGGTCGAGCCGGCCTGGCTGCTTCTTCCTGGAAGCCTCGCCTCACCTCCCTGCCTACCCGGTTCTCTTCTCCGGAGGTCAGTCTATTGGGTAAGTGCTCTTTCATGTTTTACTGGGGGTTCTAAATTCGAGTTTGTGTTTGTCGTCTTTTGTTGTGTTATTGATGTTCTTCTCTCCCTTTTTTATTATTTTGTGTTTCCCCCCTCCTAAGGTTGTTTTTGGATGTTTGTTGGGGGTGTGTATTTGCGGCCGGTGCTAGGTCAGCGTTGCGTTCCAATGTCCTAGAGGCGAAAGCTGGTCGATGTGTCATTTCCATGTTCTGCCCGTCATCTAGCTCAAGTCGGGATTGACCAGGGACCTGTAATTTGTGTAATTGGGCTGGAAGCCATAAGGGGTCCTGTGAGATTTTTGGTGCAGACTAGGTCTCCAGTGGTAAAGAGCGGTATTTACTTGAGGAGTCAGGGGTTATTTCAGAGGTGTAGGTGGGGTGTAATCTATCTGAGGTAGGGAACGCGATTTCTTCTGCCCATGAAGGACTTTTGCTGGGCTTTGGTTAGTGGTTGTGCAAGGGGTGATATGCCTGAAATTGTCAGCAGTTTTGTTTAGTCTATCTTGGTGTCCCCCAGTGTCCCAGTTTGTCTTTAGGGCTTCTTTTGTATAACAGAACCATGCGTGTAGATTCGTCCATTTTGAAGCCAGGAGAAGCCGACGCTATTTAGGGCATGGTCGATGCCTTTGTGTCAGCTAGGTCATCCCGAAACTAAGGCAGTAAAAATTGGGCCCATTGTCAGATACTACACCAACAGTCTGCATCCATAGTGTAGCAAAGAAGTTTGTTTCAATTGTTTAATGATTGCTTCACATAGTTTGTGGGATGCCATAAGAACAACCTCTAGCCAGCTTGAAATAAGACATACACTAATTATCAAATCATGTATTACCCTTTCATTGGGCCCTGCAAAATCAATTATGGACCGTATTGAGACCAGGCCTCTGGGAGTTTCCTAATTCCCGGTAACTGTGCGCAAGAGGGGGGAGTAGGCCTTGATTCTGGCAGTCATTCGGCACATGTTGCAACCCAAATGTTTCAATGTATTTTGTCCAGCGCTGCCCACGCAGAACGTAACTCCTGGCTAGAGCTTTTCATTTTTACTTATGCCCGGGTGTCCTCGTAGCAACATGCACAACACACATACTTTCCTCCTGCAATTTGTTGTGATTACCACCCTGTCTCCCCCGACAGTAATAACAACCCTTTTCAAGGACCAGTTTAGTCTGCCAGGTGCGAAATAGGTTTAAAGTCTTGCCTCTATTCTCTAATCACAGCCAGCCCCTTACCTACCCCCTAAAATTGCATAACTCCCGAAAAGCGGTCCAAAATGTGGGCATCTTTGCGGTAGCTTTAGCAACGTTGTGCGGTTCGTGGCAGATTTCGGCCAAAGTGGTCGATCTGAAGGGTGGAAAGATGGTGGGATGCCCAGTGTCATCTCCTTGTCGGGCAGAGGGGAATGGCTTAAGGCATCCGCATGGGTGAAATGGTTTTTCCTGGACGGAATGTATGAGTGTGTCAAATTGTAATGCAGCTAGGAATTCCGAACCATCTCACCATCATCCTTGGCGATACGATGTTCGGGTTGGTTTGTTCCTGCCAGAATGTCTAGAAGGGGTTTATGGTCTGTGATTCACAGAAAATAGTCTACCATTAAGAGGTATTCATTGGAATGCTCTTGACGCCTGCTATGATGGCGAGGGGACATTTCGGTCAGGTTGGGGCTGTAGTTTGTTCTCGATTTTGAGACAGCGTTTTAGAAATAGATAGGCGATGGTGCTTCTCTGCTGTCTGGTACGCTTGTGGCTCAGTAATGGCGCCAATTCCCAAAAGGGCGATGCATCAACGGTGCCCGTCAGTGGCAGGGTGTTGCTGTAATTGTATTTAAACGGTGGTGGATTTAATAAGTCCTTAATGTTGTGGAATGCTGCTTGTTCTCGGTAGCCCCAAAACTCACAACAGTTTTTTTATCTAAAAGTCCGACTGTATGGCTCTGCTACTGTTGCCTTCTGGGGCTGGAAGACGTTATAGAAGTTAATGAGACCTAAAACGCTGTAAGTCTGTTTGTTCTTTAGGTCTGGGTGCATCTTTAATTGCTTTTACTTTTTTTTTCAGTGGGGGTTTAATCCCCTTTCTCATCTATAAGGTATCGTCTAAAATTCGGATCTTGATTTGGTGGCTAGCTCCAGCATTTTTCTTTTTTGACTTTAAGCCCTGCTTCCGTCTGAAATCTTTGCAAAGACTTCTCTCAGCTGTCTCTGATTGGCATTTGTCTTTTTGTTGGATACTAAACTAATCGTCAAATAGGGGACGACCCTTTTATCCCAATTTAGAAGGAGCTCCATTAGGCTTAGGAAAAAGCGCTGGGGGCAAAGCTAAACGGCCCAAATTGAAGTCCTGTTGCAGTTTGAATGCCGCTCTGTGCAATGACTATAAGTTTTGTGCTTACTGCCAGTTGGGGTCAACCAGCAGCTGTTGATATGATTTGCGTGAGATAAGTTTCGGCAAAAAAATTTCCCTGCCCCCTAATGAAGTGAACAGATGTTGAACTCCGGAACAAGGGTACGCGCTTCTTGTTGAGTGCATGGATTGAGGGTGGCCTTATAGTCCACCACCGATGCCCGTATGACTCCATCTGGTTTGACAGCAGTCTATGAGGCAGTTTCCACCTGGCATGGTCGGTTGGTTCTTAACACCACCTTGTGCGATGAGATTGTTAGCTGCTCATGCTATTTTCGGTTTGGGGCAAAGGGAACTGCATCTGGCTTTGAGTCTGATGGGAGCTACCTTTGGCGTCTAGGCTGAATGTTATAGGGGTCCCTTGTACTTGCCTAGGGTCCCCGTCAAATACATCCCCAGAAACTCCTTCAGCAGGCTCTCCGTCCAGGTCAGTCTCGATGACAGGCGTATGATTCCTGTCACCTCAATTCCCAGGGGCGTGAACCATTCAGATTCCAACAGCTAGGGCGATCACAGTACCACATGTGTCAGAGAGAAGTAATTTCAGTGTGGTTTTTGAAATTCTATTAGGAAATGCCCCAAAGACCCACTACCGGGATTCGGTTTTTCCCTGATCATCTTTTGAGTATCTAGGCTTTGCCTGTTCCAGGTTCTCTTCGCTTAATGTCCTAAGGTATCAGATTTTTCTGATGTGTTCCCATGAATACCATTGACAGGTATGATCCGGAGTCTACTTCCATTTCACAGGGCCTTCCTTCAATTTTTACATTTATTCAGACCTTTTTTGCATTTGCTGCCCTGGCATTTCCGATGATTATTGTTTGGTGTGTTTCTTCTTTGTCATTAATTTGCTGGCTTCTGTTCTCTCAGTTCCATCAGCTTCCGGCTTGTCTATCTCGGGGGGGTGGGGTGCTGCATCTTTTTGAACTACAGCTCTTTTTGTTCCGGCAGACCCTTGCAATGTGCCCCCGTTTCTCACAAAATCTGCAAATGGCATCCGGTAATCTGCATTCGGAACACGGGTGTTCTCCTCCGCATCCAGCACATTGAAATTCTCGCCTCCTTCCTCTTTTTTCCCACCATTTTCATTCCGACTGGAGCCTTTGTATGTCTTCATTTTCATCATCAGTGTCGCTCAGGGAGTCGAGGTCTTCATGGTGGGCAGTCGCGGTGGCTTGTTTTTGTGTTCCTTCTGCCTTCTTTTTTTGAGTTTGGTTCTGTGGTTCTGAGTTTATTTGTCACATGGTGGCTGCGGATTTCTTGGCTGCTTCAGTGGCGGTGGCTTCTGTGATGGCTTCAGCCACTGTGATGTTCGGTCTGTTTAGTAGCTTGCTTTGGAGTGTAGCGTCCTTCAATCCAAGGACCAGGTGGTCTCTCATGGCTTCGTCCATGTTAAGAAACTCGCAGGCTCCTCCAATATCTCTTAGGGCTGCTACAAAATCTCTGATGCTCTTGTCTTCTTGTTGATCTCGCTTGTAGAATTCGTGTCTTTTAATAAGATTGGAGACCACAGGCGCGTAATGGGCTCGTAGCATTCAGTTCAATTCTGGCCGTGCCATTTGTTTTACATTCCATGGCTAACACCTTGGCCATCTTAAAAACGGTAGGGCCACAATGCGTGAGGAATACGGCTCTCTTCCTCTGGTCGGTTATTTCTTGTATTTCTTGTATTTCTCGTTGCTCTCCAGGAACATTAGGAAACAGTCAGTGTATGACTCCCAATCTTCTTCGGCTGGGTTGAACGGTGTGGGCAGCGCATTGTTACCGGCCATTTTGGTTGCTCGGTTCTTGTTGCCACGTGCTTTGGTGTCACTCTTCTAAGATGATCCCATCTTCGTCACCAGTGTTCTGTTTTGAGAATAGAAATACTCGAGACCGGTGTTCATCAAACGGCTCTTTTTATTTAAACTAACTCAGTGACTTTGTAACAGAACATTGCCGGAGCCGCGGCAGCCCTTTTTATAGTGGCTGCTCGCGGCTTGCGGCCAATGACAGTTCTATAAGTTTTCCCGCCGTCAGGCGGCCAATTGCAACAGTACTTTATCAACCAATCCTATTGTGGCCTGCTCGGCCAATCAGATTAGGGTATTTGGAGTCTTCTAATTCTTATACATAACATAGACAATAACTTTTTAGAACAATTAAACTTGTATAAAATTTAAATAATTCATACTGCTACATTAGATAAGTTAGTGGGAAAGAACAGCAGCCTTTACCAGATGTAATAGGGATACAGCTGTTTTATACTACATTTTTACTTGGCCTAGCAGGTCATAAAGTAGAATAAAATATGAGATCTAATCCTTTAGCCTGTGGCTCATTTTCTGACTTCTGATTATTCAAAGCCGGGTGGACTTCAAAGTGTGATCATATTTGCAAAGCCTATGTTTTGCTTCCTTCCTTTCTTTTTTTTTCTCCTTTTCTTGGTGAGCTGGGATTTTCTTCCAGACATGAATTTGCAGGGATGTCAAAGCCCATGAATCCCACACTTAATAAAACACAACAGTGATAAAGTTTACAGAGGGCCAGTTTAGCCATTTGATAAATTCTTGAATAACTCTTCCATTCCCCACCTCACTTTTATCAGAGAGAGAGAGAAATAAAATAATGGCTTTTTGCAAGTGGGGGAAAAAAACTCTGATCAGCTCTGAGCTGTCTGCCCTGAGGACATAAGAATGTGTTGATGGCAGTGTTTAATCAACAGCAATATCACCACAAAATAACAGGATATCATGACTAGGAGGGAAGTCTCATGTGAAATGTCCAAGTAGGTAGACTCCAGTCCATGTGCAGCCTTAAAAATGTTCACTTGGGTAAAAAATGACTACAAATTAACAACTAAAACAGAAAACTACAACAATGCTGCCCCTCCCCAAAAGGTGAGTAAAGAATGAATGTTCACCAAAAACTGACAATTATTCTTTCTCATTCTCATTCTCGTGCGATTTTTGGAAGCTGTGGAGGCTAGGTGAGAATGGGATGTGCTCTCATGTAGTCTCCAGGCCCTGCAGAAGTTGTAGGCCTGTGCTTGGATGCTTGGCAACTGCTTCATGTTTATGACAATGTCTCAGGGTCATATTGCAACCTTCTGACAAGCAAAGTCAATGGGGAAGCCAGATTCACTTAACAACCGGGTTACTGACTTAACTGCAGTGATTCACTTTACAACTGTGGCAAGAAAGATAGAAAGAATGGGCAAAACTCACTTAACAAATGTCTCACTTAGCAACAGAAATTTTGGGCTCAATTGTGGTCATAAATTGAGGACTATCTGTAATTCCTGCTCAGATGAGATAGATAATGCAGGCAGAAAATTGTAGGAGCAACATTCCTTCCATAAAGCATTATGACTGAAAAGTCCTAGTAGACTGTAACATCTGACTGGAAGGCAAAAGGGCCAGTCCTTTATCTTTTCTTCATCCTCCCCTCTTCCCATTGTGCTGATTGTCTCCCTCCAGTTCTCCAAAGATCAAAACTTACATGAAATTCCAGACTCATTTATAGCCAGTTTAATAGGCATGAGCAAGTGGGATGGGTGGGTTCTAGATATGACAAATAAATAAATGCTGTTTTATCTCAGAGGACCATAGCATCTCTCCAAAGAAATGCATTCTGTCTCTGGGATTTGGAAATAGGCAAAAAGCGATGGCATTTCCCTTGTCTTAACTGCTTTGGGGAGGAAAAATACAACAGTCAACAACATGGAGAACAGGGAATTCCATGAGTCTAAAGACAAACCTCATTACCAAATATCCTCAGGGCTAGCACTTTTCAGTATTGCTCTGTAACTCCAGTGATCTAATTTACTGCAGTCCAACAAATACAAAGCTTGTTTATGGCCAGGATGACTAGCAGCCAAAAAGACCCCAAAGAGGACAATAACAGTCAGATCTTAATCTACAAATTGGTTCTGAATTTCTATGCTATGTTGTACTGTGGGCAGGGCATGAGGTGTAGCTTTTGCGATGACTTTAATTTAAATTTGAAGACAAATGTGGAAAAAAAGAGACATGCAGGTGGCTATCGGAGTAAAATAATTCAAACAGGGCTTTCTGTTGTCGAGAGGAACTATAATGAATATACTCAAAGTTTTATTTATCTTTATTGGTATAGAGATGAGAGAGCATTTTAACATTGGGGGATTCCTAGTAGATTCCAAAGTTCTAACAATCCTAGTTATATTTGGGCTGTAGCTGTTGTTGGTGTCAAATTATTCCAGTAATCAGTGATGTACTGTTTCTGAATTCTAAAGCTAATAAACCAATCATTCACCCTTCAGTAGTCACATTTTGCTATATTTCTATGGAGGTTTTCAGTCATCCAGGTCATGGTTGTCCCAAATGTGCTTTTTGAAAAAGCCAGTTGAAAAAGCAAGGGAAGGGAACTTTTGGAAAAGTCCAGTTGCCTTTTGAAAAAACACCTTTGGATTTTCTGATATACTGAATCACAGGGATACTATATTACACTTTATTCTACAATATTTTGGACAAAAAGCATGTCATGGAACAGTGAAACAAGCAAAATTCTATTTATATATTTGACAAAATATTATGGAAAGAAATGCCCCACTTGTTTTGCTTCTAGAACTATCTACTTTTAATGTATAAGAAGATTTAAATATTATAGCAATGGAAAGAGTTACTGTATACCAAAATAAGGATGACAATGGTTTGATAAATATATTCCCTTTTTTTCCTTTTAGAAAATCCTATGGCCATGAATACGGTTTAGAAATAGATATTAAAGGACATGATTTCCTGATACGAAGCACTTGCAAGTAGTGAATTTTGACTTTATTGAACTACATTGGGAAATTCTTTGGAAACTCTCCAGAAAATACTTATACACAGGGGTGGGATTCAAAATTTTTAATACCTGGTTCTGTGGGCATGGCTTAGTTGGTGGGCGTGGCTTGGTGGTCATGTTATTGGCTGGGCATGGTCAACTCAATAACCCTCACATCGAGGCACACATCTCCTCGCCTGGCCTCTCATGACTGTGGGGATGCTGCAACAGTCGTAAGTGTGAAAAATGGTCATAAGTCACTTTTTTCAGTGCCATTGTAACTTTGAATGGTCACTCCACACAAGCAAAGTATCAGCAAAGAAGGGGAAAAAAATTCCAGAGAGGTTCGTGAGAAGTCTAGTTCTGCCAAGAATGTAATAAGGGTTAACAGAGAGACAGTTTCTGTAAGCAACATCAGAATGTTGCCTTCCTGTCTTCCTTACAGGATTAGGCCAGTAATTTCTTCTTACAACCAGTTCTCCGAACTGCTTAGAATGTTAACAACCAGTTCTAGCGAATAAGTGCGAACTGGTAGAATCCCACCCCTGCTTATACACATAGGCTTCAGCACTCCTAATTTCATTGGAGTAAAGTAAACTAACCTCTGCTGTATCAAATTTCCCAATTAAAACCAGGAAGCAGCTCAGTAATTTATCAGAACTTTTGGATGAATTTGCTTTAACATTGGCAACATTGGAAAGAGGTGAAATTTGCCAGGATTGTTGCGATGCTATGAAAATGAACAATTGTCCATATTTTTGTTTCCAAAATGGAAGGAATTATCTTCATGGTTTGACTTAAGTGAAGAGGTGGAGAGGACTGTGAGGAACCTGCCTGAAGAGACAAAATATGGAGTTCTTTCAGGAGAAGTACAAACTTTGTCCTTCATTGGCAGAAATGTGTAACAAATAGTTGTGACTAAGCAGAGAAGAAAATACAGGTAAGAAAAGAGCTCATTTCAAATATTATTTTCCTATTTACCACATGACATCTTTGAGGGAGATGAGAAGTTCAGAAAATTGGAATTTGAATGAATTAATTAATAATTTTCCTTTATTAAAGTATCTGTAAGCAAAGCCATACAAAGAGAGGCATTATGTTTCATTCAGCCTGCATAATGTTCTGCCCTCTTTTTCAATTAGTTGCTACAAACCTCAAGAGTTCTCTCTCTATCTCCACTCCCCCAGGCTTGCAAAATTTAGCGGAAAAGTAGAGTTTACTAAAAAAAAAAAAAAAA
>BHFT01074633.1:0-17743 GCA_004320025.1 Laticauda laticaudata | reverse complement strand
GAAACGTTGCTACAACTTTAAAAGCACTACAATGACGTGGGATAATACCCGAAGGAAGCTAAACAGCACACATGTGAGTACCCGCGAAATATATATATATATATATATATGTATGTATGTATGTATGTATGTATGTATGTATGTATGTTTTATTTATTTATTTGTTTATTTATTTATTTATTCATCCCTTTTTTTATAATTAATTCAAGATGACAAACATACCTGATACTTCCTCCTCCTCCTATTTCCCCACAACAACAACCCTGTGAGGTGGGTTGAGCTGAGAGAAAGTGACTGGCCCAAAGTCTCCCAGTCGACTTTCATGATTAAAATGGAACCATAACTCTTAATCTGTATAATGTGCTTCGATATTTTTATCTCAAGATGTGAGAAATTCAAGTAAGGTAATACTTCGTCTTTTTAAAAAAAAACATACAGTGCTTTTATTGGATGCTTAATTTATCATTTTGCAATATTTGGGCTTTTTGATATATAGATTGAGCACAATAAAGTCATTGAGTCCAACTTTCAAAAACTAGACAAGTTCACTATTTCAGCATCAATATGTTCATCAAGTCAAATCTGCATATTAGAAAGAAAAAAATAGATGAACATCTGCCTCACAGCTATTGGAAGAGTAAAGAGTAAACAGCATTGCATGTTTTTTTTTTTTTAAATGATGAAGAGTTATCTTTCTTGAATTTCTCACATCTTGAGGAAAAACCTAAGCACATTATAGAGTTTAAGAGTTCTGGTCCCATTTTAAGCATGAAAGTCAACTGGGCCAGTCACTCTCCCTCAGCTCAACCCAATTCACAGGGTTGCTGTTGTGGGAAAATAGGAGGAGGAGGGGGCATCAGGTATGTTTACCATTTTGAGTCATTTATATAAATAGGAATAAAATAACTGATACAATGATGAAATGTTTATTTTGCCACAGGACATATGACAGTATCTAGATCATTTTGAGGTTGCTTTTTCAATTGGCTGCTCCAAAGTGTCTTTTTCTTTAAGGTAACTGGACTGATTTTTCCTTGGGGAAAATGTTTCATTCTCATCCAAAAAGCTTTGCCAGATGAGAAATGAAAACTTTTCCCCCAAAAAAACAAAACAAAAAACCCGATCGAGTTGCCTTTTGGGGTGGGGGAAAATCATCTTTGAAACAACTATGACTTGTTTATTTTCATTATTATTATCTTTTATTCATTAATCATGAAACTCAGTCAACTGAACATTCAAAAATGCATCACAAATACCATTAGACTGGTGCTAATGTATTATTATTATTACTATTATTGTTGTTGTTTATTGTTTGTGACTAAGTTGACTTGTTCCATGCATTCTCTGTCACATATTTCAGTAGGATTAGTTTCAGTTTTCTCCAAATTTATCAATGGTCTCTGATTGCTTGATTGCTTGGGAATATTCAGTTTCCCATCTCTCAGTTATCTAGAGGTTTTTAAGAAAGTAAAACTAGCAAAAACGAGATTTTTTAAAGACAAGATTGGACAGCCCTTTGTCTGAAATGCTATAGGGTTTCCTGTTTGATCAAGGAGTTGCATTAGAAGATCTCCAAGATCGCTTCCAACTCTCTTATTATCTGTCCTGAATAGGCTTGAAACCAATGGCTTTGAATAGCCACATTCAAAGCTTGAAGTATGAAGTAGCTGCCTTGAAACAGCTTGGTATTCCTGGATAGTTCAAAAGAATGTGCAATAATTACATGCTTTATATTTTATGTCCTGCAGGCTACTTCTGCTGACTGCTGACTGCCTGCAGTTTGGCAGTTTGATTCTCACTGGCTCAAGGTTAACTCAGCCTTCCATCTAGGGGTGGGATCTGACTGGTGTAACTACCGGTTCAGTGATTTTGCGATATGCGATCTGCGCGCACGTTTGGAACGTCATCAGCTATGCTGCCCGAACAGCTGAGCAGAGCTGTGCGCAGGTGCACAGCGTTTGAAAAAGCACTATTTTCCTGCTTTTTCAACCGCAGCTGTGCTGCGCAGAGCAGCAGAGGTTGAAAAAGCAGGAAATAAAGGTCAGGTAAGAGCCTGGGTGGGCGGGTGGGTCAACACAGCAGCAGACATAGAACCGGTTCTATGTCTCTTCAGAGCTACCGGTTCTACAGAGCTGGACAGAACTGGTAGAATCCTACCCCTGCTTCCATCCTTCCAACGTTGGAAAATGAGGACCCAGATTGTTGGGGGCAATATGCTGTCTCTGTAAACCACTTAGAGAGGGCTGCAAAGTATATAAGTCTAAGTGCTATTGCTATTAGAAGATACTAGTTTTCTTTTTCTAGCCACATATCCTTCTTGAATTATCAATACACCATTGAATCAAAACAATTTAGAATTCCTTATTTCAACAATCTAAGTTTCTATTATCCAAAAACTTAAAATCTAAGAGTTAGCATACTGTTGTTGCAATATATTGCTGGAATCATCTAGTCCTATCAGTTTCCATGCACTATAGGGTAACACATTCTGTTACATTATTTTATTATTTTTATGGCTGCTGAGGAGCTCAGAAAGATCAACTGTGAAAAGGGGACAATGGCATTTTTCAGGTAACAAGACTAAATCATCAGCATAGGTAAAGAACACAATTTGATCCCTGCCAAAGTCAAACCCCCTGTCAGGCATTGATTTATAAATAATATCACCGATAACTAGGGTGATCTAACCCTTGGTGTTAAGAAATTCTCATTCTGAATGAGCACACTCTGAAAGGTTGAATTATATGATCTGTTATCAAGAATGTTTGTATTGCTGCCCCTTGTTTTTCAATATCTATCCCATTCGTGCAAAAAGCTCACTTTTCTAAAATTGTTTTGAAATCTAATTTAATTTTGGACATCAAGCATCAAAGGGCCTTTCACACATTAGAGAGAATCTATTAATACGTCTTGTAAACTCAATTATCTTACTGTTTCCACCAAGGCAGAAGTGAGAACGGAACAGAAAAATATATTGGCACAATCAATCAATGGGCAGGAGCTGAGTGTCTCTTGTGTTGATTCAGTCAGCCATGAACAGCTATTGAACCCACTCTGGGTTTTTCTGCCCCTGTACTTGAGAGGAATTCAATTGATAGGTGGCCTAGTATCAAAAGGTATGTGAGGTTTGTACACGAGTACAAACAAATTATGCAGAAGTGCCTGCTGGATTCCTGAAACTTTAAATCACATCCTGCAAGCCTGAGATGCAAGATATGGTCAACATAATCAAACTGACCCACCAATAGAGTAACTATTATGCAATGATAGTAAAGAGACTTGGGTTGACTCTATTGTACCCTATTACTTGAGAAACCAAACTAGTTACCTAACTAGTTACCTAACCTAACTAGTTTTGGAGCCTTGATATCTCTGTCGTGCGTGTGTACAGGTTGGAAGAAACCTTGAACTTAAAAAGTACTAAGTATAGGCTGCTGGAGCTTAACAATGATATTTTTTAAAGTGGTCTGCAATATCAAACTCATTTTGAGAAAACTCTGTCTTACACTTAGGCAAGAAAAACCAAAAGTGCACATATAGACTGGGTGATACCAGGCTTAATAGCAGTAACTGTGCAAGGGATCTTGGTATCTTAGTGGACAACCAATTAAATATGAGCCAACCATGTGCAGTGGCAGCCAAAAAAGTCAATGCAATCATAAATTGCATTAACAGAGGGATACAATAAAGATCAAGTGAGGTACTAATGCAACTCTATAAATCCTTCATAAGACCACCCTAGAATACTGCATCCAGTTTTAGTCACTATACCATAAAAAAGATGTTGAGACTCTAGAAAAAGTGCAGAGAAGAACAACCAAGATGCTTAGGGGACTGGAGGCTGAAAGATACGAAGAAGGATTACAGGAACTGGGCATGGCTAGTCTAGAGAATAGAAAGACCAGGGGAGACATGATAGCAGTCTTCCAATATTTGAGGGGCTGCCACAGAGAGGAAGGGGTCAAGCTATTTTCCAAAGCACCTGAAGGCCAGATAAGGAATAATGGATGGAAACCGAACAAGGAGAGATTCCACCTGGAAATAAGGAGAAATTTTCTGACAGTGAGAGCAATCAACCAATGGAATAGCTTGCCTTCAGAAGTTGTGGGAGCTTCATCACTGGAAGCTTCCAAGATGAGACTGGACTGCCATCTGTCAGCAATTGTGTAGGATCTCCTGCTTGGGCAGAAGGTTGGACTAGATGACCTACAAGGTCCCTTCCAACTCTGTTAATCTGTAATCTGTAAACACCAACACCAAGTGCAGTCACTGTCTGCACTTGAGGCATATATTTTTGATTCACCAGGTTGTGGGCTTCGTGTGAAGGATCTTAGCTACCAGAACTTTATGGACCCTTGTCTACTTGCCATCAAGAGCTAACTATGACCTCAAACACCAAATTTGACAACCACTCCATTTACTAGAAAGATGTTATCTATGAACAACCTCCCCTTAGATGAGAATTACTCTTGCAGGACCTTCAAGTAGTGAATTTTTGCCTTAGAAGATTGAATGGCAAGCATCTAAATGTACACCACCTCTTATTTCTTTTTTCAGGTTTCCTTGTGTTTGTTTATGTTTTAAGTTTTCTAATAATAAATGCTTACTAAGAATAAAGCTGAGTCTGAAGACCCAAACAGATGCAAGCAATCTCATGTAATGAAAGCCTTCACATTTTAAAAGAAAAGTTTTCTCCGATTAAATAAAAAGAGAAAACTCTTTCCCTGACATTTAGCTTTCTAAATAGCAAACTACAATGGAATGTTGTAGTATGTCTTGGTTTAATCAGACGTCGGCCTTTAATTCTACTCTCAGAACAGCTAAAAAATATTTCAACAGCTTGCCAAATTGAATTTAATGTCTTAATATGGCCTCAGAGAAACCTCTTTTAGCATTACAGAATGACTTTACTGTTTAAGCTATTCATTCGTAAAACTTTAAATTTCCTTTTTCTGCATCAAAAAGTTCTTGAAGAAATGAAGTCCCCACCCGCAAAACCATTATTTGCCTGCATATAAATTAGAAGCAATCAATTGCACAAAACAACATCAAGTTCATTTGAAAGGAAATGGATTAAATGGTTGAGATTTCTCAAAGAAACAGATTTATAGTTCATCCCTTTGCAATTTTCTTTCAAACAAAGGGGCATTTGCTTCTGCCTGATAGTGTTGTTCTTCCTGGAACACAAGCACCCGTTAAGTTCTTTGTTACATCTCTTGAGGAAATGCAATATGTCTTCTAAAAGTTTAATAATAACAGTAATGAATAAAGAAAATAACTTTCTTATAATTTCTCCTGTTATAAATTTTGCTTGGTGAAAATTCTGTCTTTTTTTCAGCTACATTGTCCGCCTAGTTAAATTTTTTTGGAGAGCTACTGCCATCAAGTGATTCTGTGTGATACTGCACTCATGTTGCACAAGCTCTATCTTTAAGTATTCTTGGAATACAGGAATCTGTTCCTTACTGCCAATAAATGGTATGTCATTATTTAGATATACAAAAGATGGAGGGTTGCCAGTCAACTGCTGGAAAATTCCCACAAAGTTCTTGCTTCTCAAAAGGAAAACTTCTTAGCAAAAAAGGATTCTGAGACCCTAGAAGGAAAAGAGCAACAAAGATGACTAGGAGACAGGTGGCTAAACTGTATGTTGAACAGGTAAGAAAACTGGCTATGTCTAGTCTAAGAAGGAGAAAAGATGGGAGATCTGATAGTAGTCTTCCAATGCTTGAAGGGCTGTAACAAAGAAGGGGTCGATTTATTCCACAAAGCACCTGAGGTTAGGATAGGAAACGATGGATGGAAGCTTGTTAAAAGAGAGATCCAATCTAAAACTAAGCAGAAATTTCCTGACAATGAGGACAGTGAACCAATGAAAAAGCTTGTCTTCCAGAGTTGTAGGATGCTCCATTGCTGAAAGTTTTCAAAAATATATTGGACAACCATTTGTCTGAGATGCTATAAGGTCTGCTGCCTTCAGCAGGAGGTCAGAGTAGATCCCTTCCAGCCCGATTCATGCTGAAACTAGCAATTGATATTATATTCTGAGACTAACAATTACATCACAAATGAAAAAATATTTGCTGGGTACGCATAATTCCAGTGCAGTGAGTCTAATGTCATTGAAGCCCAACAACAGGAGATAATTGGGATTAATATTATTGCTACAGTATATTGCTAACATCTTCTACAAAAAGTAGTATCGCCAAAAGTGCCTTTGTCATACAATAACCAGTCCAATTGTTTCTACATAAGGCAAATCCCAAATCAATTCATTTAATTTGGTATAAATAATTAATATGAATAAAATCAATAAAATATAGCCATTATCATGATGTTGAATTTGTACATAAATTCAAAATAATGAATTATTGCAGTAATATAGTAACACGTTTAATTTACTTAATTTCCAACACAAATGCTTCTGTGTCTGATTCACAGTCAGTGGTGGTGCTCTGTAATTTGGTACCTATGCATGTGTTAGAAATACAATCTGTTCACCAGTGCTGGAAATATAGTCCTGACAAACATGAATAGCATTGAGTTGGATAAATCAGAACTATGGCTTTCATCAATAACACAGAACGTTTCAACAGGAGGGGTTCTTTTACATTTCTGTACTGGAGTTTAAACATCAGTTGGTTAAGTCCATTCATTGCATTCCTTGTAGCTGCATTCCAGCTGCCAAAATGCCACTAGAAAAACAAAATCTGATTTTGAAAAACAGCTGATTTTGGGTCTCTGATGTGAAAATTTATGATGCTGATGGTAGGAGATCAGGCTGAGAGGGTGGGAAAAAACAAACAAACAGGAGGATGGATTGAGATTCAGAGTAGAAGTTTATGCTTAGAAACAGTTCTGGAGTCTCTTTTCAAAAATTGACATTTCGGAAGGAAAATTCCCAGAAGTGGCATTCAGCAGTTTCTAACTAGTTCTGGAGAACTGGTAGCAGAAATTTTGAGTAGTTCTGGAGAACTGGCAAATACCACCTCTGACTGACCCTGCTCCAATCTATTCTCTGCCTCCCTCATCCCAGCTGATTGGCTGGGTCTTCTTTTGTTGCCCTGCATAGGAGGACAGAGCTGGAAAGCAGGTTAATGGGGTGTGGAGGGAGTGGGATTTTGCAGTAACCTTCCCCTGCCATGCCCACCAAGCCATGCCCACAGGGGAGTAAAAAAAATTGAATCCCACCTTATATATGTATGTATGTATATATTATTTATTTATTTATTTATTCATTAATTCCTTTTTTTATAATTAATTCAATATGGCGAACATACCTGATACTTCCCAAGCCATGCCATCAAGCCAAGCCCACAAAACTGGTAGTAAAAAAAAATTGAATCCCTTCACTGAAAATTCCTGTTGCCGATGGTAGGTGCCTTCATATGGTGGATATGGTGCAGGTGGATAAAAACCATTTTGACTCCAATTCAGAACTAAGAATGGGGTAAGAAATGGGTTGGAAAATTATTTTTGGAAAGGGATCTGGAGTCTCTTTTCCAAAATCACTGATTTTGGTATTCTCGGATGAACATTACTGATACCATCAGTAGATGAAAGAGGTAGGGCTGAAAAATTGTTCAAGTTGAATAGAAAAATGGAGTATCTCAATTTGATTTGGAGTAGAATTTTATGCTTTGAACCTGTTCTGGCTTATCTTTTTTGAGAACTGCCGATTTGTGTCCATTGGATGAAAATTCCTGATGCTGGAAGTATGAGCCAATGGGCAGTGGGATTCAAAAAAGGTTCAGGTTTGAATGCAAAAAATGGAGTTTGGGAATAGACCAGGGTGGAAGAATGTAATGCTTAGAGTAGGATTCAGATTCTTTTCAACAACAGCTGATTTTTGGTCCCTAATTGCAAATTTCCTGATCCTGTCAATAACTGATTGATTGAGGTGGGTGAAAATGTATCCATCCATATACAAAAATGAAGCATAGGATGAGACTCGCAGTGGAATTTTATGCTTAGATGCAGTTCTGGATTGATTTTTCAAGAACAGCAAATTTTGAGTCTCTGTAAAAAAATTTCCAGTAGGTTCTTGGGGTGGGGTAGGGTTAAAAAATATTTCAACCTGAATGGAAAAATGGTGGGTGAGATTAGATTTGGGGTGGAATTTTAGCACCCGTTCTGTACTTTCCTTTGGGGAACATCCAGTTTGTGTTCACCAGGAGGAAAATTCCTGGCGCCAGTAGTAGGCATGCAGGGCAAGGGTGTATGAAAAATATTTCAATCCAAGTGTAAAAATGGAGGGTGGAATAAAATCTGGGGTGGTATTTTATGCTTCAAACCAGTTCTGTTTTCTTTTTCCAGAAATTGCTAATCTTGAGTACCCTGGAGGCAAATTTCTTATTCTGCTGGTGACCTCTGGCAAAAGAAATGATGGACTTGACCACTTCTCTTGGCGCATGAAAGCTATAGAGCTGTGATGGCGAACCTATGGCATGCATGCCACAGGTGGCACATGGAGCCATTTGTCCCGGCACGCGAGCTGCAGGCAAACTTATCTCACTGCGCATGCGCATGTGCATGCCTCATAGCTGATTTTCAGCTGGTTTGAGGCCTTTTTCAGCTTCCCAGAGCTTGAGGAAGGCTTCTGCAGGCTTTGCAGGTCAAAAACTAGGCCCGTTTCATCACTTCATTTTTCTGGAAATACTGGAAGTGACGAAACGGGCCTAGCAGAAACCTTCTTCAAGCCTCTGGGAGGCCGAAAAAGCCCTCAAACCAGCCGAAAATCAGCTGTGAGGTGCAGTGCAGGTAATGGGGCGTGGGTGGGTGGGGATTGCGTGTGCATGCATAGGGGGCGTGGGGAGCATGCATTGCCTTTTGGGTGCTGGCATGCAAGCATGAGCATGCAAGCGCACACCCAATTTTTGGCACAGGAGCCCAAAAAGTTTAGCCACCACTGCTATAGAGTTTCGGATATGAACAACCAGGCTTCAGCTGAACCTGGTAATACTGAGTGGATCTGGATTTTGGTTTTCTTCTGGTTCTGGTATTTTACCATCTTCGGCATTGGATGGTATGGCACTGCCCCAGACAGACTTGTTGTGAAATTTGGGGGCTCCTTCTAATCTGCTTGAGAAACACGTGGCAGCCATGGCTAGGAGAGCCTTTTCACAGCTTTGTGTTGTGTGCCTTGCTGGACCATAAGGCTATACTCACAGTCTCTTGTCCTCTGCTCACATCCGGAATGAATTACTGTAGCAGGCTCAACATGGGGCTGCCCTTGAAGAGTATCTTCAGCTGATGCAGAATGCATATGTGCTGATAGTTATTATACTTCTTTTGTGCACTGCATGGGTTCCCAATTTGCTTCCGTGTGTAATTCAAGATGCTCGCTTTGACTTTTAAAGCAGGGGGACCATCTCTTCCCAATTGCATCTGCCCATCCATCCACCAGGTCAGTAGAAGGCAACATACCCTAAGATCCCGCCCTCTAAGGAGATTCATCTAAGAGAAACCAAGTGGTGCATCTTTTCTGCTGTGGCCCCCACCCTGTGGCCCATTATTCCCCGAGGTGAGGTGAGCCCCCATCCCATTAGCCTTCCAGATGGCCCTTAAAACTTTTTTTTTTTTAACCAGCATTGGGATCCCAGGAATAACTTACAAGGTGATTGTATGAGATTAAGTGATATTTACTCTCCCACTTTCTTAGGTTCTATTTTATATGTTTACATTATGTGCTTGATTTATTTGTTTTAGATTGTTAGGGAGTTTTTAACTGTTCCTGTGTTAAATGCTTCCCAGAGCTATTTGAGATGGGTGGCTATATGAATATATTAAACAAATAAATTCCCATGAAGAAAAACAACCAAGAGCAGAAAGCATTTTTAGGGTTTATTTAAATAAAAATTATAATTTATACCAAGATACCCTATTCCCCTCCCTCCCCCTTATTTTTTTAAAACAAAGAAAGTTCTCTTTAAAAATGTACAGGGCAAATTGTTTCAGTTCAGTTTTTCATACAGTACAACTCTGTCTGAACAAAAGTTACACTGCTAATGTATTATTTACAACTTCAAAATATAGACATAAAAAGTATTTCACATCCATTCTTTTTAATGATTAGTAGCAGAAAAAAAAATATCTGCCCAAATGTACATAATTAGTTATAAACTACCAGATTTGCTTTTGCAGGTCAAACACTCCCATACTTCTACAATTATGTAACCCCTCGGTTTATACAGAATATCCACTGACTTTGCAAGAGTTTTGCATTATGGTACTACATGATTTGCCTCGAGTCAAATCCTGCAAAATTAATATGTTAATGTAATAAAATTTCTGATTCTAGCAGTTTAGGGAACATAAGTTGTGATCTGTTTTCATATCCTTTTATGATGAGAAAAGGTCTCCAACACGACCACTATGTTTCTAGGAAAAAGCTTATTTAACTAAATTTTAAAAAATCATCATGAGCCACAGGAGATATTACTATATATGTATCAGAACAACAAATTTATAAAATGATTTTTTTAAAATGCTACTTTAAGGTAATACTTGTATTAGTAGCACTAATGGAGCTACATTCAGTAAGTAGATAATGAAAATCCCATAGAAAGAGATGAATTTAAATCAAACCTAAGAGTGATTGCCTGAGTACAGAATAGATTGACAAATATTCAGCATTTCAGGATATAAAAAAAGCACTGAGATGGTCTAGCACACCAAAATTATTCTTAGGGCATGAGATCAAATATCCCATATCACAAAGAACAGAAGTTAATTATGCATTAGTCCTTTCAGTACAAAAATGTAGATGGCTATAGCAAGGAAGGGGAAAAAAAGATAGTTCCATTTTAATGCATATTCACCTAATTTTCCAAATACTTGTCTAAATTAGACTGCATTGCAATGGTGAAATGTACATTTCACATCTCCTACAACCTTTTTGTGTATGGGTGGAAATGTGTATGTATTTTTTACAAATGAATGTCATCAAATGACTACAAAATTATATATTTCATCGTTGAAGTGGTGAATTGGGTACAGGACAGATCAGGAAAATATGCACACAAATTGAGATTTTTTTTTTCAATTTTGCTGGGAGAATTTATATCCTTGTGCAGAAATAGGCTGGGATAAAATTAAGGATTGGACACTGAGATAAATGTTGCATGATAAGATTCACTTAATTCCTAAATGCCTGTTTTTTCATGTACACGATACAGACATTAATGGTCTTCACATTCTAATTTGAATACATGTTCTATTCCAGTCTCTTTTCTTTAAGGGATGCACTTTTAAAAGTACAGCTTATTCTGAACATTTTAGTAAGATCACAGAATAACAGGCGAAAATTGAAAGCTCTTTATGCATACTGTTTCATTCTGAAAATATAAAAATCAAAGATTACCATTGTGGCATGACCATACCTCACAAATAGTTTTGAAGCAACCACCTTCTAAAATAGTAGTTTTCAACTTCATCAGCTTTAAGATGTGTAGACCTCAACTTCCAGAACTGGGGGATTCTGGGAGCAAAAATCTAGACATCTTGTTCTAGAACAAGTCTTTGAGTGACTACAATAACAAAAAAAAACAAAAACCCTGGTTATCTGATTTTCATCAGAAGCAGAAATTTTAGAAACAGATTGAAGGTTAAAAAGTAAAATGATATAGAAAATGATATAGAAATGAAAATGATATAGAAGGGAGAAAAAAAAAGAAAAATAGCTTGCTCGGTAAACAATATAATCTATTATTTTCCCCAGAGAAAATCTCACAGAACATAGAATAACAGGAAGGGATTTCAGAAGTCTTCTAATCTAACCTCCTGCTCCATCAAGAGACCCTGTATCATTCCTGACTAATGGCTGCCCAGTCTCTTATTGAAAGCCTTCAGTGACACCCACCCTTCTCCACTGTCAAGAAAATTATCCTTAATTCTAGATTGGACCTCTCTTTAATGATTCTCTACCTGTTACTTCTTGTCCTACCCTCAGTAATATACAGGTGGTCCTCAAATTACAACAATTCATTTAGTGACCATAAGTCAAAAGTGACTTATGACTGTTTTTTTCCACACATACATCCATAACTGCATCTTCTTGGTCACCTGATCAAAATGCAGATGGTTCATATTTATAACATTTGCAGTGTCCCAGGGTTATGCCTTTTGTCACCTTTTGACAAGCGAAGTAAATGGGGAAGCCAGATTCACTTAACCACCATCTTACTAATTTAACAACTGCAGTGTACGACTTAACAACTGTGGCAGGAAAGGTTGTACAATGGAGCACTACCTGTAGTACAGTATAAAGGGTACAATCACTTCACATGAACTTGACACCATCCCTTTGTTGATGCAATCTAGAACTGTGTCGGCTGTTTTGGCAGCTGCAGCACACTTCCGGGTCATACTTAAGTGACTGTCAACTAGGACTCTCACAGATACTCCTGCGAACTAGGTATCACCTACTCTACACCTTTGCATTTGGTTTGGGTTTCTTTTGCCTATGTATAAAGACCTTACTTTTCTCACTACTGAATTTAATTCTGTGTAATGGGGGCCAAGATCCTTCTGGATCTTGAGCCTATCTTCTAAAGTGTTGACTATTCCCCCCAGCTTGGTATCATCACCAAATTTGATGCGCACCCCTTCTTTCTCCTCTTCTAGCTCATTTATGAAGGTGTTGAAGAGCACTGGGCCCAAGAGATATCCCACTGCATGCTCTTCTCCATGTAGATGTCGTTCCATTGAGGATTGCATGTCGAGGGTGGTTGGTCAGCCAGTTACAAAACCATCTGTGATGCTGTCTATCTCACATTTTTCTCTTACCAAGAAATAGGCTATAGTCTATTTTATGAAATGCCTTACTGAAGATGAAGTAAACTATGTCCATAGCATTTCCCTGATCCACTAATTTAGTCTTTTTGTCAAAGAAGCCAAAGAAGAAGGTGTGTCTAGTATGATCTATTTTAACAAACCCATGTTGGGTTTAATAAATTTTAATTAATAAGACTAAATATATAAACATGACTTTTATCCAAGGGACTTTTAAAAAGAAGGGGAAAAATGCCAATTCTGTGTAATACAATTCTGATTTAGGTTGGTAAAGATGTTAATCTGACACAAGGTTTATATTCCCATCATTACATTTACTTGCTGGGATTATGCCTGGCAAAATCCTTATTTGTTCAAAGTTTTATGAAGCCTACCAGCTTAACATTTTATATATATCACAAAATGTTAATACAGAAATGCATTACTAAAAAAGGTGACATTTTACCATCACTAACTTTTTTTTCACATGACAGTGCTGGTTCTCAAAACTGTGGGTCACAAGCCCCAGGCCCTCATCACCAACTCAAATGTTTTGAGTATGCAAATCAAGATCACATTAAGATGTTGCTCACACTCTGCCTGATCACGCCAACAGCAACGTTAGGATTTTTTTTTTTTTAACCAGTTGCTGCTATAAAAGGCAATATTAAACCAAAATAAACATGGAACAAAATACAGTATGAGAGCAGCTATCTCAAAAATGAAATCCAGATTTCAAGGGTCATAAAGAAGAAAACAAGTGTATTCTTACCATTAAAATTATGGTTTCATAGCTTTACCATTTATTTCCAGTGAAAAGGTTTTATGTTATAAAGTTGCAATATTTTCTCATGTTTTAATTCTATATGAATTGCAATTTCTATGTGAATTGCATCTTAATTATTAAAAAAATCAGTGGTATATTTTTGCCTTATCCCAAGTCCACTGAAATCATGAGTTTAATTCATCATGGAAAATAACATATATTAAATTCATTTTAACATTTTAGGGGCTCGCATTACCACTGAGTTGAAAATCTCTGTATTACCTAAGAGAAAATATAAGAGCATATGAACCTTTCAGATCCTGATTCTAGACCAATAATTAATATGTGTTTTAATCCTTTTAAGAAGTTTTTTAACAAATTTTTTCCCACACATAAAATAGGTTGTTAAATGTTTCTAGCATTCATTACCCAGAATTTTAGTCATGCTTCCTTCATTTCTATTTTTTTTTTGCAAAATTCCATCTTCTTATGACATCTGAAGTTATAATAATTAAGCTTAACAGCAGTGACATGTTACATGCTAATGCATGTAACAAAGTCAGCAACATATGTCAACAACATAATGTAAAACATGGGATTGGCTTGGGATAGACTAGTTCATAGCACAGAACGATTCTCTCTTTTCTTATTTGACAGTTCCAATCGTATTTGTAAACAATTGACTCTATGTATATAATAAAAGGTAACTGAGGGGATCATTTGGAGTACAGAATAGATTCCAGGATCTACTGCTTCTCTGTTAGGAACCATCCACTCTTCAAAAACTGACTTTGAAATAAAAGAAACCAAAATTAATGTATCACGGCCACCCTTATAAAATATTAAATTCACATGTGGAGTTTTAACCATCTACTCAATTTCTTTTTCATGATTAAAGACTACCACATACAAAGTTAATTACTACAAAAAGTGTGGCTCCAGCTCTCAAGAAGCTAAAATACCAAAGAAAAAGAATTACGGACACATATAAGGATAACAGCAAGATCCAGGGGTTTCATCAAAATTATGTTAATCCAATGTTGTAGCACTCCTTTTTTATAAGTGTATGACATTTCAAAGTACTACAAAGGGTGCAGAGCTTGTAGTACATTGATACAACACTATTCCCATTATTCCTCCTCCACTCCAATGGGCACATTTGTGGTAACTTTCAGCTTCATGTTTATCCAATATTTTAAGGAAAATACAGGATAATGCAGCATGCCAAATAATTCTAAAAAGTTGCTTCGCTATTGAAAACACTGGGAACTTTTGTTATGTCAACACAGGGAGATAAGATTAACGACAAAGAAAGATGTGTAAGGTAGGCCTAGAAGAAATGAGCATACCGACTATCTGAAGATTTAATTGCATCTCCCAACTGTCTCTAAACCTATAAATACCTTTTGAAAAGATACAGAAGTCAGTATGAACGTTTTCCAGAAGCACAGCTTCAAATACTCATACTTTCAACTATTATTTACACCTCATTTAGGAAAACAAATCATGTTCTTGACAGTTTTTGCTAAATTCAATCACAAACTTGCACCATAATGCCACTGAAATCAATAGAATTTGTGCAGTGGGAGTGTGCAGAACCCATAGCTAAAGAATATCAGATGAACTACAAGAGTTCAGGGTATGTCTAATTAAGACAAGGCCTACCCCTCAAGCTAGTTTTGCTAAGAATTTCCTAAGCGTTTTAATGTCAGTGAGCAAACATTAAAAGTGCTTAATGTGCAAGGTTAACAGTGCCGATAGCATTTTCACTGTTCTTTTATTTTATTACAAAAAAACCCCAGTAAATAAAAACCAACAGAAACCATGGAAGGCATGTAATAAAATACACTTTCTGTAACGTAAGACATATATATGCAACAAAGAAAACTATTGCAGGACTGATGATGAAGGATGTTCCACCTTTTTATTCACTACTGGGTGAGTAAAATTCATGATGTTTCCTATAAAAACCCGGCAAGGATGATATACTAGCTTTCACTGGCAGATGCTGCAGAGGTTATCTTCACATACTGGCTGAAAATAGTCTCAAAAGCTTCGTCTCTGTGTACCATGGCACCAAACACGAGTGGCTTTCAGGTGGGAAAGAAAAAAAAACCAAAGAAGTTCAATAAAAGAATGACTAAAATGTGAGCATTCCAATACACTAGTAAGAATTAATAGCAGAATCCTATACAGTACCCAAAAGGACGTTCATCTCAATTTTTGACTTTTTAAAAATAGACCTACTGGGTATACGCAGAACTCCTCAATTTAGGGCCAAGATGTTCCATACAACTTTAAATCCTTCCCTTGCCCCCCAAAATGCTATGATGTTCGGGGCTAGTCTGATGATTTCTGAAAGCAACTGTTCTTGAAATAGAAAAGTTGTGATCTAGGGCAGGGTTATGGTTAGCCAGCAGCAGGTGCAGATGGCTGAGGAGAGCGAGGACTCTGATGAGGACCATCAAGGAATGGACTGCTGCCTTCAGGGCTTGTGGGGGCTGGCAGCAATGACGAGGAGGTTCCCGAGGAGCCTGTGCCAAGTGTGCGTGAGCACAGGATGATTCATAGAAGAGAACAGCTGGAGCAACACAGGCAACTCAGGAGTAAGGATGCAATGTAATGGCCCCTCCCTCCATGGAATATAAGCCTTGTTTCAAAGGGTTTTTGCTTTTGCAAAAGGCAAAAACGCTCTAAGGACCCAGCATTGAATGTCTACCTGGCTTATCTGAAGAATTTTGTCAAGGCTTTTCTGGTTGGACTAATTGGCTGCAAGTCATCTTTTATCTACAAAGAAGTTATTTGTAGATTAAAGCTGAGAAGGTTTGAATTGCTTCGTTTGTTTGAGATTTTCTTGCTGGTAACAGGGTTGGGTCAGAACAGGCAGGGATGTCAAAGTCAAGCCCACAGCCTGGAAACAGCCCGTGGGGTGCTTAGGTAGAAGACAGATAGATAGATAGAATTCTTTACTGGCCAAGTGTGATTGAACACACAAGGAATTTGTCTTGGTGCAAATGCTCTCAGTATACATAAAAGAAAAGATACATTCGTCAAGAGTCAAGAATCATCAGGTACAACACTTAATAATAGTCATAGGGTATAATAAGTAATCAAAGAATACTAGGAAACAGTCAATATAAATTGTAAAGATACAAGCAACAATGTTACAGTCATACAGTTACAGGTGGGAGGGGATGGGTGATAAGGAGTGATGAGAAGATTAACAGTAATAGTAGTGCAGACTTTTTAGATCGTTGAACAGTGTTGAGGGAATTATTTGTTTAGCAGAGTGATGGCTTTCGGGAAAAAACTGTCCTTGTGTTTAGTTGTTCTGGTGTGTGGTGCTCTATAGCGTTGTTTTGAGGGAAGGAGTTGGAACAGTTTATGTCCGGGAAGTGAGGGGTCTGTAAATATTTTTACAGCCCTCTTTTTGACTTGTGCAGTGTACAGGTCCTCAATTGAAGGCAGGTTGGTAGTAATTGTTTTTTCTTATATCTGACACGGGGTCCTGCTCTGGAAACAGCGAAGGACTGGCCTGCGTGCAGCCCCCCTCCCCCGAGCTCTGTTTTCGCTGGCAGAGAGTTGCAGGATGCCGTCACAGCCGAAAACGGAGCTTGGGAATCCATTTTCTGTGGCAGAGCTAGTCTCGGGCTCCCACAGGCTCCCCTGAAATGAGTGATGTTGATCTAGTCATGTGCCCCCTGGCCACGCCCCTCCAAGGTCAAACACAACTCTAATGCGGCCCTCAATGAAATTGAGTTTGACACCCCTGATCTAGGGTCAAAAAATGCTCTACTTTGGAGCATTTCCTTCAAGAAACTACTGAACTGGTTTTGGAGGAGCATAGTTTGGAAAAGGAACAAGGCAGTCCAAAGTTCTTCTCAATATTATGTCCCTGAATTGGAAAATTTTAGATGTACATGGCTTGTCTACTTTGCTCTTCAGCTAAGAAATCTCCTAGTAGGGCTGGTGGACCAGTAATAAGCCATCCTTCCCATCATTCCAACTTAAAACTATAAGAGTTGGTTTCTGGGTTGAGCCCTCCCCACTGACGGACTGTAGATTGTGACTGTCCGCAGCTATGGTCCGTGCTCTTTCGTTGGAGAGCCCCGATCACTGTGATTAGGGGCTGAAGCTGCCTTGGAGGGGCAGTGGAGTAAGGGGAAGCCACAAGCCAGGTTGAGGGGAGCCGCATCTCCCCTCCTG
>BHFT01074630.1:0-36731 GCA_004320025.1 Laticauda laticaudata | reverse complement strand
AAATGAATGTTTAATAACTGATATTATATAAGCACAAGCTAGATTGATAAGGTGAGAATTTATATAACTTGTGAGTTATGGTAAAAAATAGGATAACACAAAAGATTGTAACCAACTGACACACTGTTTGGAAATATTTGAAAGAGGGCTTTTTGGTTTTATGTTTTGTTTGTATGTTTGTTGTAAAAAATAAAAACTTTGTTTTAAAAAAGTGTGGAGGCAAAACAGAGGAAGAACTCACAGCTTTCTCAAGTCACTTGAAATATATGTCTGTTTTATAGGGGAATACTTTTTTTCAAAGCAACTTGGACCAGATTTTGGCAGAAATGTTAACTATCTTTCATTGGTGAAACCTATTTAAATCTGGACTTGACATTATTCTCCTTCTTCCACCCCATTAGTGCTGCTGAACTTTTGTGTGTGAGGCATACATCCAGAAAGACAAGACATAGTTCATGTAGTGTCTCCATGGGGTATGCCAAGGGCATTCCTGGTTCATATTTCAATTCACTTAAAACATTTAAAGAACCCCAGCATTTCTTTTCCTGTGATAGAGTCCATAATGCATCTTGAATAAGCCTTTGAACAATTCTGCAAATTTCCCATCACCACTGTAAGCTGAAAATGCAATTCTGGGTCCCTCCTGCTGACTTTGCTCATGCACTCTGCTATAATTCATCAGAGGAAACCTATCCAGGGTTTACATTTTAAAATAATAATAAATGCATTTTCTTGCTCTCTCCCATGTCACCTGTCCCCCCACATTCTTTTATATTCTCTCTCCCCCCACCCCCAATTTTAGAGCTTCCAAATACAAGCACTTTTCCATTTCAGGTTATTTATCTTCACAGTCTTCTATGGTAGATTTGATATTGGAAACAGCAGGATTTTACCCTGCCTGCTGTTTCCTAGCCCCTGAAGAACACAGAATACAGAAGCCTGAACAAATTCAAAATGAATGCATCTCCTGCCTGTTTGATATTCATTCTCAATACCAGGAGGAAGAGTGACCAGGAGGGATAACCAAGTTCAAAAGTAAAAAAATGCTACTGAAAAAAGTGCCTGACTGCTTTCAGCAAGAGCCTGACAACTCTTAGCAAGAGCCTGACATAGAATAATTTTGCAGTTGACTCTTTTTTCCGCCAATATTTATTTCCATATCTGGAAAATGATGCTCTGAGTTTTTTAGGTAACAGAAAGAGATGCATATGCAAAAAAAAAGAAAAAGAAATGGAAACTAAAAACAGGATTCTTTTTTGGAAGGGTAGAAGAAAAAAAAACTCCAGGAATGACAATTGCTTCATTTTTTTGCTGAATCATTCTATTTTGTTCCCTTAATTTATTTCTGCCAATTCTTTTATTTGATCTGAGGTATTTATACTTGTTTCCACACTGTTGATTTATTACTGCAACCATTGCAGCAGCAACAGGTTATCTTCATTTCAGATATATGTCCCACTGGCAGCTGAAGGACACTACAAATCATGAATGTAAAACTACTATTTCTTCTGCCTTGTCTAATTGCAATTATTGTCTAATAATTAGAGCTCTGCAAATTCTCAAAGGATCTTCACCTTGACAAAGTTTTAGAAAACAATGTTGCCACATCACTTCAAACAGGTCTGATTTGCAACTTCTCTAACCCAACTTCAGCCTACCCTGGACATATTTCTAAAGTTTTGGTGAGTGTTGCAGAGGACATGTTGCTTATTCTGTCTGAACTGAACAGATCCTCCCCATACACCAAATTGTTCCTTTATGGAACTGATTACCTGGTGCCTATTCCAAAACTCTATTATCTTGCTGTTATGCACATTGAAGGGTTAAGTCTGGAATAGCAAACATGGTTTATTTGGCACTATCCATGATAATGATCCATAGTATTATTTCCAGTAGCTCTGGAAAATTCTACTTTTTTATATAGATAAATATATTGTCATATAATTTCTTGCCAGTTATTAATACTAATCTCTCTCTCTCTCTCTCTCTCTCTCTCTCTCTCTCTCTCTCTCTCTCTCTCTCTCTCTCTCCCTCCCTCCCTCCTTCCCTTCCCTTCCCCCTTCCCCCTCCCTCTACCCTTTTACTTGTCTGCCCCTCCCTTTCTGGAATATTTTTTTTTATCAGTTAACTGTTTCTGGTGTTTGTTTATATTTGTTGCTAGCTGAACTGAGTGGCAAGTGTGCTTGTTCTGATCCAGATAGAGTACTGACTAGAACTGGCTTGATTGCAAATTAAATTGAATATGTCCCAAAGTATTTTTCAATAATTCATCCTATCAGAACTGTGGAGGATGTTCACTTCATGTTTTTATTTTCTTATGTAACAGTATGTATATTAGTATAAAATGCAAAATATATACTTGCCTAGATAGACATGTTCCATAGACATTTACTGCATAGACATAGTCTCCATTTTATCACTATTTAATATTACAATATTGAGTTTCATCTTTTTTAATATGAGGTCAATTACTAGGGCCATTTGGGTGTAAAAAGCTGCTCAAATCATGGTCGGTGTTCCAGGAGTGGGATTCTACAGTTCACACCAGTTTGGTAGAACCGGTTGTTACGATTCCTGGTACTTCGGAGAACTGGTAAAACAGGACCCTGGCTGGCCCCGCCCCTCTCCACCCACTCCTCCGTTCCCTGCTCAGTCAGTCCTTATTGCACATGCACGACATCATACCCATGTGCAACAATCACTGATGGCATTCTTCCATTCTGCCCATCCCACGCAATTACTCCTTATAGCACTTGTGCACTACATTACTTCTCATATTTTCCCACCTGCCGCCATCGTTTCCAGCAGCAGCAGCCAGCCAACCCTCCTTGCACCATCTGATCTCCTTAGGTGAGTGAGGCTCTGCAAGCCCCAGTCACCTATATGCTGTTGCTGCTGCCAGCCCCAGTTGAGTCCCGATTCCTGGGCTGGCCTAAGCCACACACACACACACACACACACACTACTGCCACTGCCCTCACCCTTGTCACCACCGTCGCCACAAGCTCTGGCTGAGTCCTGACTCCAGGCTGGCCTGCCACTGCCATGTTCGCCACCGCCCTCAGCACTCACGTCCTAGCAAGCTTCCCCCTACCTCACTTGCCTGCCTTCCTTAACCATGAGTGCCATGGCTCCCTGTGGCATTTTTGGCCTAGCAAACTTCCCACCTCACCCCACTTGCCTGTCTTGCTGATGGCCAAGAGGAAGGAGAGTCAGGGCTGACCCAACGTAGCTTGGGTCCCGCCTGGATTCTTCGCAGGACCTGCCTTTCAACTCCTGGCCAAGTCTTGCCATGTCCCCCTGCCTCCTGCCAAGAAGCCTCCAGCCACCACTTCTTTGCTGGCAAGAGAATCCTCCAACTGCTGCTCCCAGCTTGGTTCTGGCCAGCAATTGATGGCTGCTGCAGGCCGTTCATGCTTGCAAACAGCGGCATGATCATAATCCTGCTGCACAATTTCTGCCTTCTCCCTGGGGACAACAGAATTAAGAAAGAAAGCAGCCAGGTGGCTACATGTTCTGGACTCCACCGCATGATTTCTGCCTTCTCCCTGGGGACAATGGAATGAAGAAAGCAAGCAGCCATGTGGCTGCATGCTCCGGACCCTGCTGCGTGATTTCTACCTTCTCCCTGGGGATGCTCCACATCTGACCTGGCCTGGCCAGTGGGTAGGCAGGTGGACTTTTGGAGGCATCTCCGCTGTGCTGGGGCTGGGAAGGGTGGCAGAGGTGTGCATGTGAAGCAGCCCTGGTACATCCACCCAACCCACCCTCCAGGAATATCACTGCTGCCATAGCCGCTCACTTTCTTTTCTTCTGGGGAACGAAATAATCAAAGTGAGCAGCATGCTCTAACTGCCATCCCCACCACTTCTTTCTGCCTTCTTGCACCATAAAAAGGGACAGGCAGGGCACAGGAGCTGCATTCTGACTCCTGGCCAAGTCTCACCGTGTCCCTCTCCTGCGAAGAAACCTCTAACTGCCACTCTTTGCTGGCAGGAGGATCCTCCAGCTGCAGCTGCTCCCAGCTCGGTTCTGGCAAACAAAGAAGTGGCAAAAAGATGCAATGTCTGGAGGCCTCTTACAGAGCAAATTACCAAATTCTGGCTTCTAGGCGCTGACCATGCAGGTTCACCCCATTGATTGCTGCATTGCTTTGCTCAGACTTTCTTGGGCAAGTCCCTCCAGTACATCGAGCTCAATGGGGTGGACCTGCATAGCAGTCACCTAGAAAGCAGTCACAGCAGTGTGTTGGAGAAATAGAGCAAGCAAAAACATCCAGCCACACCAAAAAAAAAACATGTGGCGGCTGCAGGCATTCATGACAAGGGCAATATGGGCTGGCAGGGAACAACAATGGCTCAGCCCTGGCTTGCCTTCCCTGGCAGCCAGCCATAGAAGGAAGATAAAATCATGGCTGTGGGATGACGAAAGAGGCAGTCATGAGGGAGGAAACAGGGAGATTAAGGGCCTGGGCCTCTGAAGGGGGAAACAGGATGACACATGTGACTGGTAAAGAGAGAGTGGGAAGCATGCAGGATTAGCCTAGGCCTTTGACAGATTAGGCTACGCTAGATAGGTTAGGGAAGGAATAGTGAGAGAAGGAAAGAGAGAAAGAAAGAGGGAGGGAGGGAGCAGAAAGTGAATGGGATATGGAAGCAGGGAAGGAGAGAGAGAGAAAGAGAGAAGGAAGAGACAAGAAAGAAAAGAAAAAAAAAGGAAAGAAAGAAAAAGGGAGAGAGAAAGGAAGAAAAGGGATAGACAAAGAAAGGGGGGATGGAAGCAAGGGAAAGAAAGAAAGAGAGAAAGAAAGAAAGAAAGAAAGAAAGAAAGAAAGAAAGAAAGAAAGAAAGAAAGAAAGAAANAAAGAAAGAAAGAAAGAAAGAAAGAAAGAAAGAAAGAAAGAAAGAAAGAAAGGAGAAAGTGAATGAGATATATGAATGGATAGACAGATACATGGAAGGAGGGAGGGAGAGAAAAAAAGGAGAGGAAGATAGGACACAAACCCTGGCTTTAGAAGACTCTTTGAAACAGCACAGCAATATAAGGCTGGCCTGCAAGGGATCTCAAAGGTCATCTTCTAGTCCAACCCCCTGCTCCAGCAGGGTTAGAAGGAAGTGGGAGTGTGTGTGTGTGTGTGTGTGTGTGCGTGTGTGTGTGTGTGAGGTCAAGTAGCTCTGGGGAGGTCAGTCATAAATTAGAACACTAGCTAAGCAATCGGCCATTAAGAGAGGGCCACTTGTATTTCATTTACCAGTCACATGACCACCAAACCACACCCATCTGGTCACATGATCACCAAGCCACACCGAACTAACAAGTCATACCCACGCAGTCACATGACTACCAAGCCACACCCACAAATTAAGCCACACCCACAGAACCAGTTGTTAAAAAAATTGAATCCCACCCCTGCTGTATTCTGATCAAAATTTGGGCAAACAAAAAGGGTCTTAGATTTTATTTGTTCCTTCATTTTTAGTTGTGATATGAAATGCTAAATTTTGTACATTCTATGTGGAAAGGGATTCAGACTATAGCTTCTCAGCCAAAAAAGTGATCTCCCATGGAATCTAAAAGCTTTCACCCAAGTTAGCAGTGAACAACTTGTTTCTTTCATTCTTGAAACATAATCAGCTAAAGAAATATAAAGGGCAACAGCATCTCTCTTTTTCTTTTTCTCATCTCCAAAGGAAAGTATAAATTCAAAAAAAGTTTTTTTTAAAAAATAGTCTCTTAATTAGATGTCTTTTTTTCAGTTACATGAAAGGGATTCAGATGACAGCTGAAAAAAGAAATGCCACCTTGTTGTTTTTTGATATTCCCAGTCCACAATATCCTATTAATAGAATGAAGGAAAAAGAAAAGATATGTATAAAATTTCTTGTTCTTCCATTCTTTTTTTTTAAACTAACCCTATTTTTTCCTTTAGAGCTGCTATGAGTTTGTTTGCTAGCAAAATTAATGTGCTTCCATTGTTGTCTGTTAATAAAGATACTTTCATACCTGAAATCACTTAACCTTATTACATCTCTATCAAATGGTCCTTTTCTACCAATGAAATCTTATTAAATTCATTTCTACATATGTAACCCTCATCCATTATTCAACAGTGTCACCATCAGGAATTGCAGAAAGGCCTGAATATGTGAAAGAGGAATGATAAATACATCCCTGTTGCCTCTACCTCATACACAAACCACTTGTGGAAATTGCCTAAACATATATACATACAAATGTACCTAGAAAAGTGAAAGGGACCAATACAGGTAAACAGTATAAAAGCCAGAGTTTAAATCCCCAAATACTCTTATAAACACATATCTGAACAAGGTGACTATTAGCACACTGCTCCCTACCATTGGTGGTCAGGTCAGCATGCTTCAAAACAATGCAAAATTTGTTTTAATAGAAAATGAACCTACAAGAGGCACTCTAAAACTTGCTTTGCTTTGCCTTACATTACCCAAATCTTGCAACTTCTTACCAAAAACTTGTGAAAATTATGCATGAATTTTGAGATTTCATCTATGTTTCAGGTGTGGGCATTGGGCAGGCCATTGCAAGAAAACGTATCTTAACAACTGTGGTTTAGGCACGGTTGCCTAGAAATTATAGGAAATGGAATATATAATAGCGAGAAAACATCCTTTCCACCCAAAATACAGATTTCCTTATACCAGTATTATACCAGTATTATGGAAATCTATAGAATACTTCTCACAGTTTACTTGCTCTTCTGCCCCACTTGAATCTCTTTTTAGTGTTTACTTTATAAAAATGAAATGTTATCCTACAAACATATCAGCCTCAGCTACTGTTTTATTTTATTTTATAGTGCTTTGTGATATCTATGTATTCCACAAAATTTGTGAATCTTCTGATGCTGCTTTTAGTAACTATCAGCATTTTGGATGAAAGCAAAGGCAATACTCTATGATTTTTAGTCTTTTGGGGGGATTAGGAAAAAACTGAACACTTCCTGTCTCTTACACACAAACACACACACAATCCACCAAAACTGGCTGCTGGCCCTGGCTATGTTTGGAAGTAGATCTCAATGCATCATGCAAAGTTTGACGCAGCTCTTGAGCTAATGGAGGTTACACGCTTCTGCCATCAGCACACTTGGAAAATACACATTTACTGAGCAGTTGCAGCCATGCTTTGTTTGGAAGACAAAGATAATCATCCAAGGGCAAGAGAAACCTTGCCTGTTTGTCTTCTGATAAATGAGTGCTTTGTGACAGCTCCTATGAACCATGATAGCTGGCTTATAAGAAAATTCATAGCAACACCCAATAGACATTTTTTTTAAACTGCCTATGATAGGTTTCCAAAATTCTGAATATGGCCCAGAAAGATTGCTGACGATGAATGAAAGGTCCAACAATCATTCATTAACATTTGTAGAATTGTTTATTTCCTGGCAGAAGAAATTAGGCAAAAGGTATTATGTTCAGTCTCTCTTCCTATGTCCAACCATTAACATGCTTCTGTGCCATTCCAAGACATTCTATTACCTGAAAAACTACACCTGGTATCTTCAGCAGAATCATAATCTTAAAAATATTCAGGAATGGAGGTACTGAATTAGCACATGGCTAATTAAAGCCCATGTCACACCGAACCAATGGATGCAAAGAGGATGTAAAATGGACAAAAAAGCTGGCCATCTGTTGGAAAACGCGATGTACTCACTGCCTCTGTTTGGCTTCCTCTCTATCCGTCCAGCATCCGTTTATTGACGTTTCATCCGCTTCCGAAAGTTTTGGGCTGCCTAAAAATTTTGCGCAGAAAATGTATACAGTTCGTCGCGTTCTGCATCCACTACGCATCCGCGACGCATCTTTTCTGCATCGTTAATGCATCCGCTATATCCGCTAGGCATCCTCTGCGCATTCCGCGCGAACTCCATCTGCTCGGATGCAGGGAGGAAGCAGAACGGACGTGGAACGGATGCAGAATGGATTGACTAGCGGAAACAAAGCATTTAAAACGGAAAAAACGTTCGTGGAGGGGACCTTTCTCGGATATTAGGATGTCTGCAGGATGCCTAGAGATGCCTAGAGGATGCAAAGGGACACCTACGCTCCTATAAAAAGGGGGAGCAACTCGTCTGCATCTCACTTTCAGAACAGGCAGCCCCAGCAGTGCAGACCTCTGCAGCCTTCATCTGGCTCTTCCTCTTCCCACAGCATAGAGTCATGTCCACCGTGATTGCCAACAAAGTCCTTTTGGCAGCCACAATTGTTCTGCAACAGTGGCGAAGCTATCTTGCAGGCTCTGTGAACTCTACTGCGAGAAGAAAAGGAGCCCCCAAAAGAATCTCGATCCAAAGATGGTTCGCCAGAGAGCAAGGATGGACTGTACAACAGCTGATGGTGGAACTGCAGGAGCGAAGACACTCGGCGTTCCAGAACTTCATGAGGAATGCTCCAGCCATGTTTGATGAAGTTGTGGAGCGCTGACAACCCAGGTTGACCAAGGCAAACACCAGCTTCTGGCCCAGCCTGGAACCTGGGCTAAAGGTGGCCACTCACTCTGTGCCACCTGGCCTCAGGACCTCCTACAGAGCATGCAGTACGGCTGGAGGTGCCATCCAACACCATCAGCATTGTGGTCAGAGAAGTGGTGGCAGGCCATCATCGAAGAATACAAGGAGGAGCTCCTCCAGTACCCCTCCACTGAAGAAGGCTGGAAGAAATTGCAGAGCAGTGGTATCAGAAGTGGAATCTACCACACACCGTTGAGCCATAGATGGCAAGCACGTGGCCGTGCCAAAGCTCCAACCACACTCAGGCTCCACTTATTTCAACTCCAAGGGCTTCTTCAGCATCATCCTCTTCGCCATGGTCGATGCTGACTACAAGTTCATGTACATCATGCTTCAGGCAACGGCTCATCTTCAGATGCCCAGGTATACAACGCCAGTCACCTCAAGGAGAGCTGGAAGGCAACCTCATCCTGGCGCTTCCCAGATCCAGAACCCCTGCCAACGACACACAAGATGTGCCCTACTTCATCGTGGGGGATGACGCCTTCTCCCTCACAACCTACCTCATGAAGCCCTACACTTCCAGATTCCTCATCCCGTGAAGAGAGGATCTTCCAACTGCAGGCTGTCCAGGGCAAGGCGGGTGGTGGAGAACGCCTTTGGCATCCTGGCCAACAGGTCCAGGTACTTCTCACCACCATGCAGCATCGCCCAGAGACCGTGAGGAGGATCATGAAAGCTTGCTGCATCCTGCAAATCTCATGTGCACCCGCTACCCCAGTGTTGCAGAACAGGCTCGTGGACCATCAACCAAGGCAATGGGGACATGGAGCCTGGGAATGGAGGCAAGGGGAAACTGATCGACACTGAGGATGTGCAAGGCCCAACAGAGCCTCACAATGAAGCGAAGAAGCAGCGGCAACCTCTGAGACACTGGTGCAACTCCCGAGCTGGAGCAGTGGAGTGGGCAAGACAGGATGGTAGATGCTTAATGGATGCTTCCTTCGGCCTGTCTCATAACACGGATGAGATTGGGCCATGTATGTGGGTGGGGCCTACAATGAACAGGGCGTTTAATAAAGAGTTGGTGTTTGTGTTGACATGTGTGGATGATTATTACATTATTATTGATAATAAAGGGCCAAAGGTGTGGCACCTGGGAGGGTGGACCATACAGTCCCACTATGCTTGCACTGGGAGGTTTATCTATCCCACAGCTAATAACCCATCCCAAAGGTATCCCGCCCATCCACTGCAACCCATTCCCAAAGCATGCAAAGGCTTAAACCATTTCTAAAGTTTCCCAACAAGACTTTATTAAAAAAAAAAGAAATGCACAAGTGTGTGAATCATAAAATCCGACTTTTTAACAACAAGTATAAGACAAAAATGAGTCTTCTGGTACTCCTCTGGTCGCTCAGTCCCAGGGGTGAAGGGTCCAGGTGCTGTGGAGGTGGCTGGTGCTGGAGTGCTTGTCATCAGCTCCTTCAGAAGCAGAAGCAGCAGAAGCGCCAGCCCCAGAAGAGCGAGCCCTTGCTGCAGAAGCCCCAGGAGAACCAGAGTGAGGGCGCAGGGGCGGGATGGTAGCCCTGTCCTCTTGCCAGGGTGGCAGCAGATGGCTGAGGCTTGCTGTGCTTCCGCATGGTTGTGGGTTGCTGGCTGGCAGGGAGGCTGGCAGGACCAAGGCTGGCAGGAAGGCTGGCAGGGAGGCAGGCACCAAGGCTGGCAGGAAGGCTGGCAGGCAGGCAGGCACCAAAGGCTGGCAGGCAAGGCAGACAGCAAGGGCTGGCAGCAAGGCTTGCAGCAGGCTGGCAGCAAGGCTTGCAGGCAGGCTGGCAGAAAGGCTGGCAGGGAGACTGGCAGCAAGGCTGGTAGCAAGGCTGGAAGCAAGGCTGGCGGCAGACATGGAGCAGGACAGCAGGCAGTCGATGTGTCTGGAAGCAGGTCTTTCCTCTGAATGGCGACCTGCTTCGCGAGCTGCTTCCGTTATATCCGCGGGGCTGACGCAATGCATACCCCCACCGCATGCAGATTAATGCCAGGCATCCGTTAGCTCCTGTGTGCATCTGCTAGGCTTCCGCTCTGTATCTGCTTCATCCGCTCTGCATCCGCTCTGCATCCACTGTATCCATTCCGCGTCCGCTTTTCTGAGGCCCCCCGGAAGCCTGCGGTTGTGCCATCCGCTCTCATCCGCTTCCATCCGCTGGGCTTCTGTTCCGCATCCGCTTTGGCATCTGCCTGTGTCCTACACGCGTCCGTGTTATCCGCTCCGGTTATGCAAATTTTTTCCCCTTTTGAGAGCGGATAACAATGGATGGAACATTTTGCTCTTCCACTGTGTCCTTTTTGCATCCATTGGGTAGTGTGACATGGGCTTAAAGCAAGTCATTTCATGCTGCTGGTAGTTACATTGAATCTAGCCTTCCCTTCCTCAGCCCAGGAGATATATGGGCCAGATCTGCATAATATCTTTGCCAATTCTTTTTGTTTATTTGTTTATATTTACCATGTTTATATCCCCTTGCAATCAAACTCAGGCTCACAACATAAAAGAAATACAATAGCAATAAGGAAAATGTTACATATTAAACCAACCAACCATCACAAAAAGACAATTCGAAACTCCAAGGGGCAGGTGATGTCTACCTGAAACTCCTGCCCCATAACAGCTCTCATTCCAGAAGCTTCTAGAAGGTTTCCAGAGACTGAACTAAACATATGAGAACATTCCAGAGGGTTGATAATGTCTCCAGGCCTTGCCCACCCACCCCAGACCTCCAAAAGATGGACAGTATATGAAATTGTTACTCTCAATATGGACAATGCTACAGAAAATAGTAAAAATAGAGAACAGTGCAATTACTCAGGATCTGAATTTCCTCAAGTCTCCTTTACAATGTTTGATCATCAACTCTCAGTCATATTATGCTTTTTTTAGTTATCCCACACAAAATGCCATTCAAATGTAGTAACTCTACTTTTTATAATAGAGTAATGGCAATGATATTTTCTCTGTACCTATTGTTATACAATGCATAATAGCTGAACTCTATTGCTACAACTGCCTTTCCCATCAAATCTGACCATTCACTACCATCCTTATTACCTATCTGCTAGCCATTCAAGCTGGAATGTGTTTTGCTCATCTTAGACTGATTGCCTTCTTTCTAGCATACAGAAACCTACCTTCCCTCATCCTTATTTGTGCATTAGCTTCAGCTCTTACTTTTTCAGCTTACCTGAAAAGGTAAGCACCCTATAAAGCACTCACATTCTCACCAATGGTGGGATTCAAATTTTTTTACTGCCGGTTCTGTGGGAGTGGCTTGGTGGGCATGGCAGGGGAAGGATACTGTAAAATCTCCAGCCAGAGGTGGTATTTGCTGGTTCTCCGAATTACTCAAAATTTCTGCTACCGGTTCTCCAGAACTGATCAGAACCTGCTGAATACCACTTCTGATTCTAACCATCAACACTCCCAGTGACATTGAAGCTATTGCGCTTCTCCTCTTCATGAAGGAGACAATTGCTTGAAATACCAAAACCCCTAATCAATTTAGTTATTATTACTTAAGAAGGCCTGCAATAAAATATTTCAACCAATTCCTTTCATGTGCCTTAAGACTGTGTTCATTAATTTTCAATACCTCATTTTAATTTTCCTGGGATGATGTGGATCTCATCATACAGGAAATAACCATAGGTATTCTAATAGATATAAACTAAATTCTAACTTGGGAAATATAAAATGAGGGGTTGGATGTAGAGCTTTTTACATACCTCTAAGAAGGGACCTTCCACAGCTGAGAGAGTTTAAACATCAAACCTTCCCCCCTCCTAAAAAAAAAACAACCTGCAATAGTTGAGATGGAAGGGTGAAAGAAAAGAAAAATGAACAGTTGCTTCTATTCGACAGTAACTGGAACCAGCTTGAGATCTACAAGGGTCTTTCTTCATCTACTCAGTCCTCTCCCCTCCCTCCTATTTTTAAAAAATATTTTGAGTTGGTTGATGAATTTCAAATGCATGAAACAGTTGCATCTGGGATTCAAGAACACAAACTGACAAATTACCCTTATATATCTCCAAAATAAAATTAATAAAAAAGACAACTTTCAATAACTTTTGACTGATTCTGACAGGATCAAATTTTTAAATGAGCTTCAGAATACTTCATGGCAACCAGAAAGTAATCCACGATAATTGTCAGAAATAAGACAGGTTCTGACAAATTTTATGACATATGCAGAGAATTTAGATGTTTTCTGCTCATCTGTTTATCTTTTATAATGTTCCATGAGATTTTGAGGTTAGCAAGAACAATTTATTTGCTATGCATTACTCTAGTCATATACACTTGGGGGATAAGATGTGTGACCTTGTTTCTTTAAAGATATACATTTACTACTTTAAATAGTAGTCAGTTTGATTGAGGGATTAAGACTAGAACTCGGAGTCTCCTCATTTCTAGCCTGGTAACTTATCACAGGTGGTTTTCAGCAGGTTTTGACCAGATCTGGAGAACAGGTAGCAGAAATGTTGAGTAGTTTGGAGAACTGGCAAATACCACCTCTGACTGGAGATTTTACAGTATCCTTCCCCTGCCATGCCCACCAAGCCACATCCACAGAACCGGTAGTAAAAAAAAAAATTGAACACATCACTGTACCATATGTATGAAAGCCAGTTGGGTGACTTTGAGCCAGTCACTTTCTCTCAACCTAACCAGCTCACAGGGTTGTTATTTGGGGGTGGGGGTGCGAGGGGAATAGGCAAAAGGATTGTAAACTATGTTATGTTTGAGTTGCTTATAAAAAATAATAAAGATGGGATATAAATAAAATAATACATATAAATACAAACTCAGAGGAGGAACAAGCTGTGGTGTTTAGGAACCAGATCTCAGCTTTAGAAAGAAAAAGAGGAACCGTGTTCACAAAGAAAAAAGTACGTACCATTGCAGGGTAAAATCTTTATTAGGATCAAATAAACTATCATCAGCTTTCAAGTGATGAAGTCTTCATCAGTTAAAGTCTGACAAAACTTGAAGGTAGGTAGAAAGGTAGGAAGAACCTAGGCTAGGGATCTCTACAACTTACAATATGGCCAAAAAAAATCAAGATATGCAACACACATGAAAAACACACTGAGCTTCAGTTGCACCATCATGAATGCCATTTTGCCTTTTTTTAAAACCATTCCCTATAGATATATCTTAGACAGATAGTTCAGCCACAAGAACTGAAATTCAAAGTTGCTCTCAAGGCAGATGTTCTGAAATGAAAACACGGTTGTGGCCAAGTACTATTAATTTCAGTTTAAACATAGCATTGATAAATAAAAAAAGCACTAGGTTTTCCCACAACTGGAAACACAAATACTGTACCCTAAACTGAAAACAAAACTTTCCTAAAATGTAGAAATGGGAAAAGTTGTCTTATTTCTCATCTATTTTTAAACATAGATGTACAATGGTTAAAATATTGTGTTAGGAATTCAGCAGTAAAATTCACTGGGTTACTCAGTTAAGCCTAATTCACTGTGTTTATAATGACCACTCATACTGGGCTTGTAGAGGAAGGTGGAACATATATGTAATAAATAAAATATAACAAGTAACAAGTAAAAATGCAAAATGTAATAAGTAAAAATATAGCGTACTGAGTGTAATACTCAGAATGTGTCTATAAATACAATAGACAGATTAGCTGTGGTCTTGAAATACAATTGTATTGAGTAAGAATGGGAGAAAGATTGTAGATTAGCTTGCAAATCTTGTATTGGGCAAAATATGACCCAAAAGAAGAAAACTGACCAAGAAAAACATTTTTTCTAGATCATTTAAACAGATTCCATAGCCTTAGCCTTATAGTAGTGGCTGACAAAGAAAACTACAAGTTCTGCAAAGGGAAAAATTCTTATTTCTGCCCTGAATAGAAGGAAGAGATGGATGTGATCAGAGATTTCCCACGGAAAATTACTAAAACAGCAATCTGACAGTCCAACAAAGATGTTGCAGCCCTGGTTCACATTTGGGATATGAGAAAAAGGCTCTCAAGACAATGCAAGTGATTATGAAACATTGGATAAAAGAAGGGAACTGATTAAATCAAATTACATCCAAGAATTTGAAGAAACTTGCAGATATTATTCTCAGGGTGAAATACCATGGGGGCCGGGATGTTTCCAGGGAATTGGAGAACAGAAAATATTGTCCCTTTAAAAAGAGACAAAAAAGACAGTTTGATATCATTGTTGATGTTAGGAAAATTGTGGAACATATTTTTGAACAGTTGGTTTCAGAACACTTAGAAAAAGAATCCATTGCTTGGAAAGAGGCAGCAAATTTTATCAAGAACAAGCAATGCCAAATCAACTCAATTTCCTTTCTTGATAAATAATTTGTTTAGTTGACATAAGGAATGTCATTGGGGTGGGCTGTAACTAACTTAACGAGTTCTGTGAGCACGTGCTTCACACGCTCACATGCAGCATTCGATAAACACCAATCTCCAGCTCACCTTCTAGCCTTCCCCAGTAAGTAGAATAGCTGAGGTATGGTAATCCATTTTGCCATGCAAATCAGCTGAGCTGCAAAAGAAGGAAATGTAAGACAGAATAGCGCAGGGGTGAGTGAGTAGGGCCAACTGATCATCGTTCATGTGGGTTTGCTAGAACCAATCTGAACCTGCAGCAGCCCACTACTGAATGATGTACACATCAGATATCTCGAGTTCTTTGGCATATTTGGCAAAGCCTTCCAAAAGTCCTAACAGAGAATATAGTAAAGTATGGACTGATCCATTCTGCCATTTGATGGATATAGATCTGATTGCACAGCATAGTCATATGCAATAATGTAGATCAGTGAGTCCACACCAAAGTTGAATCTGTTCCAGTTCTGTTCCAGTTTTTGAACTGTTCAACTTATCTGCAACTGATTTTAATTAGGAATTTAAAAACTGAAATACCAAATGTCATGAAACTAGGGGAGAGTGAACATCTTAGAAGATGAACTTGTCAAACAATGTCAAGAAAGTAAATTTTAAGAGGGAGAAATGCAAAGTTGTTCATTTGACTGGTGGGGGGAGGGGAATAAGAGGAATGAATATAGTATGAGGACCATACTGGGAAGTAGCACATGCAGAAAGGATCCAATGATTTTGGTAGACAACAAAATAACAGCTGGGAGGGACATTGGGGGTCTTCGAGATGAACCCCCCTGCACAAACAAGAGACTCTATACCAGTGTTGGTGAAACTTTTTGGCATCGAGTGCCAAAACAGAAGTGCGTGTGCCTGTGGGAGCTCCAGAAACTGGAAGAGCAGCTCCCCAGTGCATATGTGTGCACCAGGAAGCTGAACTTCCAGTGTCCGATGCATGATGTGCACCAACCACCTAGTCTTCCAGTTTCTGGCATGCATGCGTGTGTGAAGACCAGCTGGCTGTTGCCCATTGCTCTCCTGGTTTCCGGCACTGTTAGATCGCGAGAAAAGAGACTCGAGACCAGTGTGACTTTTCAGCTCTTTATTTGTCATATCGATCCGTCCTGGACCTCAGAGCCGCGGCAGCCCTTTATATAGGGATTGCTCGCAGCTTGCCGGTCAATGACGGCTCTTTGAATCTCCCGCGATCAGCCCGGCCAATTGCGGTTGATTCAGAGTGAGCCAATCACAGTGCTTCCTTCAACCAATCAGTTCGTAGTATTTCTGGACCAATCAGATTGGGGTTTTTCGAGTATGCTAATATAGAACAGGCACTCCCATGCATGCAATGACCAGCTGGCTGGCACACATGCATGCACCGTAACTCAGAAGAGCAATGGGTGACATCTGGCATTCCCAGAGAGATGGCTCTGCATGCAACTTCTGGCACACGTGCCATAGGTTCTCCCACAGCTCTATACTATGCTAGACAAATGGCTGTCCAACATTTTCGTAAAAACCTGGTGTGAGCCAACAATTATATAATTCCCATTTCCCCCAGGAAAAAAAAAACACTAATGCACTCACACACTGCATCAAAATACTGGTTCAAAATTCTCTTTAATCTGCATTGGACAACCAGCACATAAAACACTGCATCCTGCACTACAACACATTTTAGAAAGCTACTGACAAACTGGACTATATCTAGATGAGAATAAGGAAGATGATAAGACAACTGAAAAGAAAATTTATTAGATGCAATTGGAGACAGGATATGTTTACCCTGAGGGAAATTGGGAAGAGATATGATAATTGTTTCCAAGGACTGAAAGATAGAAGATGGTATGAGACTTTTTCCAGTGATGTTCCAGATGATAAAACAAGAAACAATAGATGTAAATTACAAAGGAATTTACTTTCTCTTGGCCATCAGGAAGAATTTCTTAATGGTAAGAGATACTTAATCATGAAATAAATTGTGAAAGGAGGTTTGTGAAGTTTCCTTCATAGAATCATGTCATTTAAGCAGAGACTACATGGATATATGTCTGTGCACCTGCAGCAATGGATTCCTATACATAGCAAAGGGCAGAAGAAAGAATCTCCAAAATCATTTCTAAATCTCATATTCTATTATTTTTCTGTTCCTATAAATATATTCCTGTATATTGTATTTTTAAATGGAATGCAATGGAGAAATTAGTCTGCCACATATAGAATTAAATTGTTGAAAATTATGTACTTGGTGAATTACATAATGGAAAGAGAAACAGAGAGGGAAAGAAAGAGGAGCTGAAATTGAATTATCTTAATGATAATTGAAAAGATTTTTTTTTCAATAATACAAGATTATGATTTTATTGAGAAATAATGGAATATTATTTTTGGTTAGTCATTTAAAGAAGGGATGAGAGTGCAAATTACTGTTATTTGGTGTAAATGGATCTCCATTAGAATGCTGTTAATATGAAACTATGTCAAAATTCATCAAGGAACTTCACAGTTGTGCCAGCTTTAACTATATTAATATAATCCATAATCACCAAAAGATTATATGTGCTTAACCATCTTCAGAATCCTATCTAGCTGAAGCCTGTGTGGTTGTTTTGCATGTTTTCTTTGATAAATCACTAGACCCATTTCTTAAATAGGAACAAGGCAAAAAGATTTCTGTCATGCATATGGTAACTAAGCAAGCTGAATTAATGAGTTTAATTGGGGGGGGGTGTTAGGAAAGAAAAACCAGACATTTCTTTGATTGCATAATTATTCAAGTTTATGTTGTCTCTCTGTTTCAAATTCCAAAATATGGTAAAGAAAGATATATAATATACTTTCACTCACCAAGTAGTAATAGTATGGTGATGTTTCGGCAGAATCTCATCTGCCATCATCAGGCTCGTGTATTGGGTTCGTCTTCATCATGTGTGTCAGGCTTTCGCAGCTGTTTCTGTTTTAAATTTGGTGCTAGCCTTGTGTTTTGTTAGAATGGTTTTTCTTCATCCTGATTGGTTGGGAGTCTTGGTCTATGTTCATTGGTCTTGGAGTTTCCTATGTTCTGCTTGATTGGTATTTCTAATTACTATTTTGTAGCATTTTTTGTCTTGATTAGCTGGCAACATTGTTTCATGTATTGGGGGCTTTTAGCATGGTTTGGCTTCGGGTGAATGGCTGGCTATTGTTTATTAGGAAGTAGGTTTCATCTGGGTGGCTGGCTGGGGTGTGTTTGGGCTGGAGGTATGGGGAGGGTCTGTTTGTGCACAGGTGTTTGCTGGCTTGTGGTGTGGAGATTTTTTTGTTTGTGAGTGCATATATTTATATATATATAAAGGCACCAAGTGCCAAAATGCATACCCATGCATGTGCACAGGTGCTGGAAACTGGAAGAGCAGCTCCCAGTGCACATATGCGCACTGGCCACCTGGGTCTTCTGGTTGCTAACATGCATGCATGCATGAAGACCAGGTGGCTGGCACATGCATGTGCGCTGGGAAGCTGCTTTTCTGGTTTCCGGTGTTCCCGTGCATGCAAAGACCAGCTGGCCAGTGCATGCATGCACGCCGGGGAGCTGCTCTTCTGTTTTCTGGAGCTCCTACTGGCATGCATGCATGCATGAAGATGAGCTGGGCAATATGCACATGCCTGCTGGGGAGCTGCTCTTCCAATTTCCAGTACTCCTGTGTACACAAAGACCAGGAAGCACAATGGGCAACAGCTAGCATGCCTGGAGAGATAGCTCTGTGTGCCACTTCCGGCACGCATGCCATAGGTTTGCCACCATGGTTCTATATAATAAAACCACCATTTTAGGGAGAGAGGGAGGGAGAGAAATAGAGAGATTACAATTATTATCAATTTAAAATATTAACACATTAATATATTAAAAGGCTGGAAGGATTAAGATGTCTTTGGCATTAGAACTGGAACCATAACAGAGTAGGTGTCAAGAGTGCCATCACTAAGATGAAAGATAAAACTATATAAATAAAAAGAACACAAAAATCGCAGAGAAATTATCCAAGATTGTCTGCAAAAATAAAAGGCATGGATAGAGTAGATTTTGTTTCAGTGTTCATAATGACGTTATTACATTCTGTCAAATATGACTCAGACACTGAACAAATCAAAAGATTGTATGATTAAGTAGCTGCAGAATTTAAATGCAGTAACAGATGTGCAACAATGGGGATTTTAGGGGAAGAAGAATATAACATTTATACTGGAATATTATAATTAGATGTTTATTATAGGAATATTAGCTCAATCCTAATTGCTAAAATAAATAGTTTATTTTCTGAAAACTGCTGAAAATGCAACGGTCAGGTAAGACCATTCTTCCTATGTTGTGGCAGTGTTGTAAAGCTCAAAAATGTTAGAAACTGATTCATATTTGAATGAAAGAATCTTAAAAGTGGAATTCCCACTTCACCTACAACATATTTACAGGTAGTCCTCGATGTATAACAGTTTGCTTAGGGATCATTCAAAGTTACAAGTGACTTATGATGGTTTTCAGAGTTATAACTGTGGCAGCATCCCCGTGATCATGTGATCAAAATTCAGATGCTTGGTAACGGAGTCATACTTATGACTGTGGCAGCATCCCCATGATCATGTGATCAAAGTTCAGATGCTAGGCAATGGAGTCATACTTATAAGTGTTGCTGGGTGCCAAGGTCATGTGATGCCTTTTTGCAACCTCCTGACAAACAAAGTCGATGGGGAAGCCACATTCACTTAGCAACTGGGTTACTCACTTAGCAACTTCAGCAATTCACTTAACAACTGAGGCAAGAAAGGTCATAAAATGAGGCAAAATTCACAACAAATGTCTCACTTAACAACAGAGGGTTGGGGCTCAATTGTGGTCGTAAATCAAGGACTACCTGTATTAGATTTTACTCATTCATAGAATACCACAGAGTATCTTCAATTCATTTTGTTGGTGTTATATGTTGTTTATTGGAAAGAGCATTGGATCCTTTATATCAAAGAATGATTAACTAAGTGACGGAACTAGATATCAATGTCTGCAATAACTTTGTAGTTCAAAAGTAATTCAGTCACAGAATTTCATTCAAACTGGAAATTATTCCTACTTTATAACTGATTGTATGGATTTGTACCACATCCACAGTTTGGATTTCTCTCTGCATAAAGAGATACATTTTTATCTAATGGGACTTTTAGTAGTCTGAAGAGAATTTATAACAGTTCACTGTTTTATGTAATGATTTATATTGTGCTGACCATGGTTCATAATATTTATGCTTCCCTCAGCATTTAATAGCAATTTTCAAGCTTTTAAAATGATATATTCGGTTATTTATGATCAGTTAATGATATGCTGAAACAGGACAATGATATTTGTAAATCTCTTGTTTACTCATCTTGATTAAATTTTTTTCTTTCTTTTTTTTTTCCTCTCCCTGTTGACATATTAAACAGTGAAAGTAAAACAAAAGTCTAATTTTATTTCCCTTAAAATGTCTAATAAAATATATTTTTAAAAAGAAGACACCAGATCCTTCCTAAGGAGGTAGCTTCATAGGAAGGATATTACAACAAAAATGTTAACTTGCATTATGTCATTCTTCTAAAATATATTTTTAAAAAGTACATAGCAGAAACAGGCTCATAGCATGAAAGCTATTCCATCAGATGCATATATTAAGGAAAGAGATATGAACAAGTGAGTTTGTATCTTCATGTTTTTAACATAAAAATATTTATTTATTGAATTATATGACATTTCAATAGGACAAGTGTAGTATGGACTTTGAGTTTGTTTTTTGGGTTCCTTGGAGGGATATAATTAATTTAGACCCTTGCTCAAGGAATGATACAAGTCCTTCTATCTGGAATTTTTTCCTCTAAGCATAACACTTAAGGAGGTTGTAAAAAATAAAACTAAATTGAATGACAGGAGTATTTGCTCTGAAAAGTGTAAAGAGATATTAAATAGGAACTAAAGAGAAATTTGAAGAACATCATTTTATAAGTTCTTGGGAAGGAAGATAATGTTCAGAAATAAATCAAGTAGGCTGCCAAGTGATTCACTGGACTATAAGAAGAGGGAAAGATAAAGCACAGTAGACTTATTTTACTATACCCAATCTCAATAAAGTAACATTCTAGTCTTCCTATGGAATTGATATTCTGACCTTCTTCTTGAAACTCCTCCATAAACACAGTACTGTACTAAACAATGGTAGATTCCAAGAACAGCTTTAGAATCAGTGTGAATAGGATGACTAGAGAGATTTTTGATAAAAGTCCCAAAAAAGTTATTCAAAGTTAACACAAGGGTATTACTCCAAAATGCAGAGGTCAATAATTCAAGGAGCTGAAAGAGACAAATCTTTTAATTCCCCAAAAGAAAACCATACTGACTTTCATGATCAGGAAGAAATCATCTTCTTAAATCATTCAACTACTTAAGTCAATCTGGTAAAAAAAAAAACCAGGTATTTACTGATATGCTAGTTTTTAGGAACTCTTTTATAAGAACCGAAAGACCTTGTAATAATTAAAAAAAAAGAACATCCATTTTCTGAAACAGGTGAAAATAGAAATAATAGCTGCTATCAGTCAAAGCAGCAGGTGAACACTGAAAAGTTCCAGCATGTATTGGATGTGTGGATAAAAGAATCAGAACAGTAATACGTACAAGCCCAATTTTATAGTTCAATCTACTATTACAATATGATCACCATCATTGGTGAGACATGGGACCTTTTTTCTCTTTTCAAAAGTTTAAAGGCATCTGGGTGATTAGAGATGAATTATTCAAGATGTATGGTACGTAAAGAAGATTCTGAACTCAATATTATAAAGTTCAAAGTGGCATCAGATTTTATTTATCCCCACACCTGGAGATAACACTGACAGTTCAATCATATGAACTTACTAAATTTCTGTACTTAAACCCAAATACTTATTTGATATCTGAGAAAATATAAGTTTATCATATAATTACCGGTAGCAATAAGTCTTTATTCTAATTTAAAAATGTCTCAGTTTCCTCATACTATACTTTCTCAAGTCAGCTCAGTTCCATACAAAGAAATGGGAAGATGGCAGCAAGGAACCAGTGGTGGGATTCTACCAGTTTCCCTACCAGTTCAGTGATTGTGCAGCTTTCCAAACAGCAGCTGAGGCTCTGCTGTGCCAATCTGCTGAGAGGATAAAGAACAGAAAACTGCAGGGGCAGTTGGAAGAACCGATCCTGCACTTTTCTCTTCTTTCTCCTCTCAACTGATTGTCGGAGCTTTTTTGTTACTACGAGTTCAGTGAAACTGGGCTGAAGCAGTAGCATATCACCACTGCAAGAAAACCCATGCAGATGACACCAAACCACAGAACATTACTACTCTCCTACAGACTTCATCTGAGATTGAGTTTCTTACACAATCTCAGCGAATAATTAATATGGTGTTTAATCTTTGTGTAAATTTAGTAGTGCCTTATTTGTCAGTTTCAGAAATTTTCCCTCCATCTTCAAAGAAAGAAGAATCTTTTCTGCTCTATGCTGATTATACGATTCTTTTCTTGGAAACAAGAAAGTAGGTTGAAAAGATTGCAAAGAAGGAGGAGAAAAAGAAAAGAAAAAGGACACATTATATTGAGGAATAACTATAAAGTAATTATTCCAAAATAAAAGTTATGATTGTTCATAAACAATCTAAAATGATTAAATAGTCTACTGGAGAAGCTACCATAAAACAATGCAAGCAGATTAAATATTTGTAAATATTGTTTAATGAAACACTAAGTTGGAAGGTTCACACGGAGTATATTAAAACAATAACAAGTAGGACAATTGGGATACTACAAAAGAAAGCAGATTAATGGCTTCAACATTAAACTGCCTTGTGGGGAAATTATATTGCAAATTCTGGTTAAAAATTTAGGACGAGAATGCCCTATATGTAAGGTTTTTAGAACATCAATCTCCTATTTTAATCAAGTTAAATTGGGCTTGGCATCAATTAAAGCTCCTGTTGATAAGGCCTATCTTAGCATTTACAAGCATACAGAGTACCCCAAAAGTATTTAAGCTTAATGCTTAAAACTGCTCTATGATTTTGGGGATATCCTATATTTCTCCAAGAGCCCAGGTCTTTCTTTCATACACTGTTGGACAAGTAATCACTTTTCTATCAACTATTCTTTTAGAATCCAAGAACCTATGATAGTTGGTTTATAATTTGGATTATCCATGGGTAAAAGAATCTTATAGTGATATAGTTACCTTCGTGTGGTTAAAACTGGACCATAGAGCATAAACATTTAATTAATATAATATTTTACAAAGGTCAGGAAAATTTATAGTTTTAAGATGGCAACCTATACCTTCAGCAATGTTTTATAAAGATTGTCCTAGCCATTTGCAAGTTCTACTGTTTACCTTTTATGGTGCCCAATATATTTATCAGTCTATGAGAAGTATATAGAAAAGAGATGGCTATACCACAACTCAATTGAGAGAAAAACAAAACGTAATGTTTTCATTAAAACGTCAAAGCAGCAGGTGAACATTAAAATGTAATGTTTTCACCTAGATTTTAATTAGGTATGCCATAGAATGTAGTCCTATTTGCACTAGCAGCACAAAAATATGTAACCTCCATCTTCTATATTCCTGCATTCTGGCAGGAAGAATGGAGAGAGACATTATATTTGGCTAAGATTGGACTTAAGCATAATACAAATCATATGTTGTCTTACTAGTTAATGAATATTTCAGCTTTAACCACAGCAACAGAAGAGCACACAACAGACATAAACTAAATGTAAACCACTCCAAACTTGTTTGCAGGAAGTACAATTTCAGCAACAGAGTGGTCAATGTCTGGAACTCACTACCTAATTCTGTTGTTATATGCTCAAACCCTCACTCCTTTACCCTCAAACTAACCTCTATCGACCTCACCCCATTCCCAAGAGGTCTGCATAAGTGTGCATAAGTGCACAATCATGCCTACCATCCCTTATTCAATAAATATATACAATTATTGTATTGTATACTATTGCCTTCTGTGGTGATTGTGCCCACGGGAACAGAGATTCTGAGAGAGGAGGAAATGGTCTGCCTATATTTTATCTCTCTCAAGAATGAGAAAAGCTAACTAACTGAAAATAATGATAATACCTGGCCTTAAGCAAGATGGAGGAAGCTTGACAACAACTGTAAGAGCAAAGTTTAATTTTTGCCTCAACTGCTCTATTAAGCATATAAAAATGCAGTAAAGGTCCAAACTCCATTTGCATTATAATTGCTTCCAAGTAATTATCAGAGGTCCAATCAAGGTCATGAAAGACAATTTTAAAAATAATTGAAACCTTAACATATAAAAGTTAGAAAAACTTTTCAAATCACAAACTTGAGGTCCAAACTGAATGCTATCCACATGCAGATCTTATAAACATAATTAATAGATTCAAGAAGCAGTAGGACTTCACATTAGATGCCTCTTGCTGCTTTTCCACCAGAATTTTTTCTAAATGGAAACTGTCATAAACCAAAAGCAGCATGTCCAATGGTCAGGGATTATGGATATATATGGATGTCTTGTTTTTTAAATGAAAGGACCAGGAAAACATTCTGGAAACAAATTAAAGAATAACTTAGAGGGTAAAAGACATAGCCACATACATTGTTTATAAGCTCAAATTATCTGTCTACAGTAACTACCAAGGCAAAAGTAAGCTAATCAAGAACATTGCAGGCAATAGTGGGTAGCATGCAGAAATGGTCAACAAAGTTTATTTTATTATTTTTGGCAGTTTTTTCTGAAAGAGATATTTTATCCCACTACTTATTTCTGGGGAGCTTCTGAGAGTCAATTAAATATTGGTTAACCTCAGGGGTGGGATTCTTCCAGTTCTGTCCACCTTTGTAGAACCCGTAGCTCTGAAGAGCAGCAGAGAACATACATCAAACCAGTTCTATGTCCGCTGCTGTTTTGCCCACCCACCTACCTGGGTTCTTACCTGATCTTGATTCCTGCTTTTTCAACCGCAGCTGCTTTACACGACACAGCTGTGGTTGAAAAAGCAGGGAAAAAGTGCTTTTTCAAACATTGCGCACCCGTGCGCAACGCTGCTCAGCTGTCCAGGCAACTAGCTGACGATGATGTACAATATGACGGCGAAGCATGCATGCACACGCAAAACATAAAATCACTGAACCAGTAGTTACACTGGTCAGATCCCACCCCGGTTACCCTCAAGGAAAATAGAAGCAAAATTCATCCTTGCTATACTCACACTGAATAATCATGTGTTATCCAGAGTATTTCTCACAGGAATTGTCACACTGCTGACTGTTCCCTGTCCCCAAATATTATCTCATTTTCTTTCATATGAGATGAATTAGGGTAAAATACCTAATTATCTTGTTTTTCTTCAGGATGCCAGAGAATGCTTTCCTTGTTACTAGTTCCTTTTTGAATGAACTCTTGAATATAAGCTAAATATTGAGGCTTTCTTTTAGGATGATTTCTGAATGACCATTGGGTGCCTAACCAGTTCTATTGGTCTCTCAGCTGTTGTCCCACATATTTTGAGATAAGAATATTCCCAACATTATCCTGAAAGCATTCTTCATTTCAAAAATTTTGGAAGGATAGCCAGGGAAGCTTTTCATAAAACTTCTTAGGATACCCAAGTCTCCCCATAATTCATTTGAATGAAATTAAGTCAGATGAAAAGGTTTGGCTATTATATGGAAGGATTTTGGCATTTATACCAGCAGTTGCCAATCAGTGGGCCATGGCCCACTGGTGGTCTGCGAGAAAATTTTGGTGAGCTATAGAGAAATCTCACCGCCAGAGCAATCCCCAAAACAATTAATCCAGGCTGCACAGAAACACAAGGCTGCCCGCCCACATGGCCCACAGGAACCCTCCCTGCCCACTCACTCCTTACCCAGCAAACTTGCCTGATAAATTTCTATTTTTCCTTTTTCCGAGCATCATCTGTTCTGCTGTGTTGGGAGATTTAGATGAGCTAGAAAGCAGGAAATCATTGGATTTCCTTTGTTCTAGCTCATCTTTAGATCTTTGGCTCTGCTTTTAAGCACAGGCAAACCTCCCTTAGGACTGAAAGTTCTATTATTCAATGCAGACTATGGCAAGCAAATTTTATGTGACAGACTGAGCTAGCTGATGGCAGATAGATAGATTACTGAATGATTCTGTGATCAACTCAATCTGCCTGCCTTCTTTGCTTGATTTTGGGTAAAAGTTGCTCTTTCTTTAAATAAAAAATTCAAATGTCAGGCGGAGCTCCATTCAAAATCCAGGAAAGAAATACTTAGACTCTTTATTTTAGAGAAAAGATATCTTTTAAGATATCTTTTACTGAAAATGAAGTGGTAGCAACCAAAGAATTCTGAATCTGAGAAATTAGCGCGCAATTCACATATAGAAAGTGATGGAAATGTTCCCACCCCCAATAGTTCAAATGACACTTCCAATTAGAAGTGTGGATATGAATCATGTGGCATCTTCAGGTGATGATGAGGCCTCTGTCCGTTGATCTGGCATATTTTGATAAGGGTTGCAGTTGCGCAGAGAGAAGAAAGCTAAGCGAGAAATAGAAACCTAACTTCTAGCTTATGCTCCCCTCCCATTTATACAACAGATGAATGTAATACCTCCAGCTCTCTTCCCCAACTTATCCTATCTCCCCTCTTCCCCCCTCCCGTTACGTATGGCAGTCGAAAAGATGCAAAGCAATAGCAGAAGATCTTGAAGGCTGACATTCGCCCTCCTAGAAAAAGGAAAATCCTCAGTCCTAGAAGAGAGAGAGGAGACAATATAAAGACAATCATTAATCACTACACAATTACAAAACAACATAATCCTAAGGTTTTCAGGATACTTGGAACGAAATGCTTTAACCAACTTAGGGGCGTTTGACGTCGGTTTCATTAACCCATTCGGCTTGTGAAGAAGGAAATGTTTCCAGGCTATAAGATACTGGAGTCGGCCTCTCCATTTGCGAGAGTCCAGAATTTCCTTTAACTTCAAAATGTTGTTCGCTTTCAATCAGTATTGGTATGGGAGGGTCAGCCTGATGGGTCTTAAGTCAGAAGTATGTTCAGGTTTTAGCAAACTAACATGGAATACCGGATGAATTTCGTCGAAGAGTTTTGGGTAAGGTTAGCTTGGACTGTTATGGATTTATAATCCGTTCAATTGTGAATGGACCAACGTACTTAGGACCAAGTTTCTTTGACTTTTGAGTGGTCTGCAGGTATCTGGTGGACAGGAAAACCTTGTCACCCACTTTATATTCTTTCTGAGGGGATCTTTCTTGTCCGCAAAATTTCTTATGAGCTTGATGGGCTCATCTAATGCTTTGAGTGTTACTGGCCAGTTAAGTTGAAGTTGAGTTATCCATTCATCCAACGAATGGATGTTAGGTTTTTCACAAGGAAGTTCAGGTATGGGAACGAAATCTTGTCCCGAAGCCACTTTAAATGGAGTAAATCCAGTACTGCTGTGTACAGAGTTGTTATATGCCACTTCGGCAAATGGTAATAATTCGGACCAGTTATCTGTTGATAATTTATGTAGCATCTGAGATATTGTTCTAACACTGCGTTAGTCCTTCTCACAGGCCCCATTGGTTTGGGGGGTGGCGGAGCTTAACCCCTGGGCGGAGCCTATTAACTTCAGGAACTCTTTCCAAAAATTTGAGGTAAATTGGACCCCTCTGTCAGAGATTATGCGTTCTGGGACGCCATGTAACCTATAGATATGTGATATAAACAGTTTAGCCAGCGTTTTAGCAGAGGGAAATCTTGGAACAAGGTATGCAAATGTACTTGTTTGGAAAATAAATCAGTCACTACCCAGATGACCGTGTTTCCACCACTTTCGGGGCAATTCTACTATAAAGTCATAGGATTTCCTTCCAGGGAGCCGTTGTCTAGCTACATTTTGTAAAATCCTACTGGCTTACCAGGAGGTCTCTTTGCCGAAGCACAAAACTGGACAGCTAGCTACATAAGCTTCAATGTCTTTCTTTAAAGTAGGCCACCAGAATTGCCGCTTAACCAGATGTAAGGTCTTCACAAATCCGAAGTGGCCAGCTGCTTTAGAATCATGAGCCTGTTGTAGTATTTGGCTCCTTAGTACCTGTGGCACATACAACTTTGCGCCCACCCAAGCCAAACCATCTCTAATCGTACAGTTACTCGAATGAGCCAGGAACCATTCGTCCAGTTTAAAGCTTCTTTTAATTGTTCGTTAGGTCATTCGATAAAACCACTCTTTTGTTCTTTTTTTGAGCTCTGGTGATCACTGGAGCGGCTAGATGTTTGGCTGAGACAATTGGGCTTATCACCTCCTGGCGTGTGCTATTATATTGAGGTAGTCTAGAGAGAGCATCCGCCATGAAATTCTTCCCCCTGGAATGTACTTCAATGAGAAATTGAATCGCTTGAAATACTGGGCCCAGCGGACTTGTTTAGAGGACAGCTTCCGGGGCGTTTTTAAAGCTTCCAGATTCTTATGATCAGTCCATACCTCAAACGGGTGTTTTGCTCCTTCCAGGAAATGACTCCAGTCAGCAAGGCCCAACGAACTGCAAAAGCTTTCTTTCTCCAAACGGCCCATCTTCTCTCTGTTTCAGACAGCTACGGAGGTGTACGCCACAAGGCTGTAAAGTCCCTTTCTCATTTAGTTGAAGTAATACCGCTCCAATAGCCACATCACTTGCATCGGCTTGAATCACGAAAGGAGTGTCCATATCCGGGTGTTTCAGCACTGGTTCTGCAGCAAACAGTCGTTTTAGCTTTTCAAAAGCGGCTTGGCACTCCATAGACCACTCTAGCGGCTTTCCTGGCCTTGGCTTCACCTCCCCTTTGGTTTTCAAGAGATTTTGTATGGGCATTTGCTATCTTAGCAAACGTCGGGCATGAATTGCCGGTAAAAATTTGCAAATCCCAAAAAAGCTTTGAGTTGTTTCCTGGTGCGTGGTGGAGCCCACTCCAAACGCATGCACCTTCTCTGGATCCATCTCTATGCCTTCAGATGGAAATGCGATATCCCAATAGTCAATTTTGTCTTGATGTAATTCACACTTTGACAATTTAGCATACAAACTTAGCGCACACAGTTTTTGTAAAACTGACCGCACTAACTTCACATGTTCATCTAAGGTCTCCGTGTAGATAAGGATATCATCAAGATAAACCAGAACCCCCCTGTATAAATGTTCAATGTAACACACTTGATTGATCATTTGCATGAATACAGCTGGGCCCCTTGTAAACCAAAAGAAGAACGTTGAATTGGAAACAACCCATCGGGCAGTTAAAAGCGGTCTTCCACTCATCCCCCTCCTTAATTCGGATCCGGTAGTATGCTTCTCTCAAATCCAACTTCGTGAAGATCTTTCCCTTCGCAAATGGGCCAACATGTCCTTCATCAAAGGAAGGGGGTACACGTTTTCCACAGAAATAGCGTTCAAATTTCTGTAATCCACTACCAAGCGCTTGGAGCCATCTTTCTTTTCACGGAAACAGTACTGGGGCCGCTACCGCGGGGCCTAGCAGGCTGAATGAAACCACCTTCCAAATTTTATCAATAAACAATCTTAGCTCTTCCAATTCCCGTGGGGTCATTGAGTACAACTTTGGTTTCGGGAGCTCACCCCAGGCAAAATTTCAATAGCACAGTCCGTTGGCCGTGAGGTGGAGCTCGTCCGAGGCCTTTTCACTGAACACATCTTTTAAATCCAAATACTCTTTGGGAATTTCTCCTCATGTTTCACGGGCTCAGTACCTGTGGAAGCTATTTCAATTAGGTCCTCAGGTTTCGGCTAATATGGCCCCGTCCCCTGGCCGCTGCTTTGGTGCGTATGCGCAACAAACCCCTTTCTCCAGTTAACCTGGGGGTTCCATTTCGGATCCAGGGCAATCCCAGTATTAGTGGTTGCTCCATCCCAGGGACCACAATAAAATGCAGGTCTCATCATGCTCTCCCATAATCATTTCTATTGGTTCTGTGACAAAACGAGCGGGGCAACCTCCAGCCACTGATCCATCTAGTTGGCAAAAGGAAATGGGCATCTTCAAAGGTTTAGCTTTAAGTCCATTTTCTTCACTACTTCCGTGTTGATTATACACCTTGTGCACCCAGAATCTAACAGGGCTAGCATCTCCCCTTCGACCCCTGAATTTGGTACCCTCAACTTCACTGGAATGGTCATAGGGCCCACGCTTGGATTTACAGGAGTCGTCTTCCGATCAGAATCCTCCTCCTCAGGGGTCACTGGGGCTTCTGATTCCTCTCCTGCGGAGGGCGACCTCTGCTGTCTCTTTTCGACTTTAGTGCGTTTCGCGAGGCTCTCTGGGGACTTTTCAGGTTTCTTTCCTTCCTTTGGACCCCCTTGGTCCAGCTTGACTCTGCAGTTCATAGCCCGGTGACCTTCCTTCCCGCATTGAAAGCAGGCCGAGGGGTTGGGTCTTGCGCCAACCTCCCTTCTGAGGTTTAGGAGCCTCTTGAGGGTGTGGGGGAAACTTGCTCCACCCATAACCTCCCGCCGTTTACTTCGGATTAAGTCAATTTCCACTTCTTCTGCCGAGCAAGTACCACATCTGCAAATTATTGGGGTCTCTTCTAGCAGTGCATTCTGGTACACATCTTCATTTAGACCATCTTTAAACAGTTCTATCAGGGCTTCTTGGGGCCAGCCTCGAAATGGCCTGCTAACTGTCTAAATTCTTGGTGTAATCAGCCACAGACCTCCGCCCCTGTTTTATGGTTTTCATCCTAATTCGAGCCTTTCGCTCCGCCATGGGTCCTCAAACCTTGGCCCACAGTGCAGCCATAAATAGGTTATAATTCAGCAACTGAGGAGCATTATCATTATGCAAAGTCACCATCCACTCTGCAAGCTATTCCCTCCAGAGCCCTGGTAACAACCCTCACTTTGGCTGCTTCTGAGGGAAAATCCTCCCCATACTCCTCCATATGGCTCCAAACTTGAGCTAGGGAAAAATCCCAAGGCTTGGGATCCCCTCCGTATTTTACTTCTAACGGAGGCAGCCTAGGAGCTCTACGCCTTCTAGGAATTCCACCTCCCGCTGAAGGCCCGGGCTGCTGCTGGATCGGGTTGATTTATGGGAGAGGGAGCTGCTCTGCTTCTCCTGGCTGGGGCTTCTTCCCCTCCCCCTCATACCTTTGTGGAGCTTGAGGTTGTTCAAAGGCTTCATTCAGAGAGTCCCTGGCCTGATCCAGCAAGAGTTCCCTCTTTTTCTTCTCTTGCCAAGGTAGTTGTGACTCAGGGGGGGTCCTCCTCCGGATCTTTCCACCAACCCCAACTGACCATCTGGGCTTCACACTTGGATCCTCTTCCAGACTGAGCTCTGCTAGTGATTGGGCTTCCTGCATCAGCAAAGAATCTTTGCCCTCCAATGGCTCCCGGATCCTCTTGGTCACTATTTGAAGATGACATGAGTGTCCAGGCCCCCTCAGAAGAAAATTGGGTATTCTCTCGGGTGGGCAGGTGGTGGAGATTCAGAATAATGTCAGGCGGAGCTCCATTCAAAATCCAGGAAAGAAATACTTAGACTCTTTATTTTAGAGAAAAGATATCTTTTACTGAAAATGAAGTGGTAGCAACCAAGAATTCTGAATCTGAGAAATTGGCGCGCAATTTCACATATAGAAAGTGATGGAAATGTTCCACCCCCCAATAGTTCAAATGACACTTCCAATTAGAAGTTGTGGATATGATCATGTGGGCATCTTCAGTGTGATGATGAGGCCTCTGTCCGTTGACCTGGCCATATTTTGATAAGGGGTTGCAGTTGCGCAAGAGAGAAGGAAAGCTAAGCGAGAAATAGAAACCTAACTCTAGCTTATGCTCCCCCTCCATTTATACAACAGATGAATGTAATACCTCCAGCTCTCTTCCCCAACTTATTCTATCTCCCCTCTTCCCCCCTCCCGTTACGTATGGCAGTCGAAAAGATGCAAAGCAATAGCAGAAGATCTTGAAGGCTGACATCAATATTTACATACATGGTGTATTGTGAATTAATTTGTGAGTTTGCTTTCAAGGAAATTCTATGTGACAGACTGAGGTAGCTGATGGCAGACAGATAGAACTCTGAATGAATCTGTGATTCTGTAAGCAACTCAATCTGCCTGCCTGCTTTGCCTGATTTTGGTAAAAGTTGCTCTTTTTTAATAAAAAATTCAATATTTAATATAAATATTTATAATATTTACCTACAAGCCATGCCCAGCCAGTCACATGACCACCAGCCACCAGGCCACACCCACAGAACCGGTTAGTGGTCCCTGGGATTTAAAATTATGAGTTTGGTGGTCCCTGAAGTCCAAAAGGTTGGCGACCACTGATTTACACAACTGCAGCTGAGATTAGTTTCCAACCTTCTGCTAGAAGATGAAATTCCTACAATCAACAGAAGGCAAAACACTATATAGTTAAACAATAAGAGTAGAGCTATGTCTCCACCTGTACCCATTAATCTAATTGGGTTTAAAGCTTTGGCATCCAGCTACTTTATTTATCTCTGACATATGCAAGAGAAGACATGAAGGCACCTTAATTTTTCACTTAAATTCATTTTGTCAGTAAGACATGCTACTTATTCAATTCTAACTCTATTGTATGCAGAGTTTTAAGGAATTAAGTATACTAGGATTCATACAAGGTGCTGCAATACATCAACAATTTTGTTTTTGTTGGTCTCTGCTCCTCATTAGGCTGTGTCTAATCATGATAATTGTAGCTATAAGTACTCCTTTCATTCTGCATTCCTCTGTGCAAATTTCATTCATAATGAGAAAAACAAATTCATTCCAATTATCTCCATCAGATTAACCACAGGAAGATGCCCTCTGATATAGGTAGCCAGAATAAACTGACCTGCAAAATAGGAAAGAAAAAGCATTAATGAGTCCTGGGAACCAAATAGGTGAATGGCTGGCAGTTCCTAGAGATGAGAATAGCATGAGACTATTTATCTGCAATGGTTAAAAAAAAATATTTTTCACTCAGGATCTTATGATAAACAACTTGGAGTAGTGCAACTAGGACTAATCCTCAGTGCTGAAATTCAGGATTCTGCAATTAATGAAACCTGAAAATGATCACCCATGAAAGGGGGAGGAGGGCCATGGCCTGTTTTGGGGCCATTTTCAGCCTGTTTTGGGGCCATTTTCTGCCCATTCTCAAACCATTTTTGGACTATTTTGGCCAGCAGGTGCTACAGGTGGCCATGGAGGGTAAAAATGAGGCATGGGGGGCACACACAGCCCGTTTTAGCTTCCACAAGCCTTGATACTGCATGAGTCAAAAAGAGGGTTGTGAAAATATTTACAGACCCCTCACATCCTGGACATAAATTATTTCAACTCCTTTCCTCAAAATGACACGATAGAGCATTGCACACAGAACAACCAGACACAAGAACAGTTTTTTTTTCCTGAAAGCTATCACTCTGCTAAACAAATAATTCCCTCAACCCTGTTCAACTATTACACTACTACACTACTATTACTGTTAAATCTTGTCATCATTCTTTATTACCCATCCCTTCCCACTTGTGACTGTATGACTGTAACTTTGTTGCTTGTATACTTACAATTTATATTGACACTTTCCTAGTATGATTGATTGCTTTTGACTATCATTAAGTGTCGTAATTTATGATTCTCGACTCCTGATGAATGTATCTTTTCTTTTATGTATACTGACAACATTTGCACCAAGACAAATTCCTTGTGTGTCCAATTCCATTTGGCCAATGAAAGTATTATATTATATGGATATTTCCTGGCAAGGTCCATGGGCTGGATTCAAGCACCCTGTTGAGGTAATTCCCTGTTAGGAGAATGAGTGCACACAGGGAGACGTGGTGAGAATGGTGAGGAATAACACAACCGGCACACAGATACACTATATAGTAAAATGTAGGTTTTTATTTCCAGTAAATGGTTAAACAAAGTGCAACAAACAGTCCAAGTCATACACAGATATAGCAGTCAGTTTTCAGTCCAGGGATAATCCAATAACAAAGTCCAGTATCAAAAACAGTTCAATAAAAGACTCACATCAAATCCAAGAATAACAATGATCAGCAACAGTCAATAGGGAAATGCAGGAATGGCAACACTCTCGGAAACCAGGTTTCTGGCTCCATCTCATGGCCATTTGAGGAACCACATCCAGTTACAATATTAACATTCCTTTAAAGAGACAGTATTAAAATGCCTATCCTGGTTTATATATTTCCAACCCAACTGTGAGGTGACTTACATTCCTAACACACCCCATGAACCAGATCCAGCCCACAGGCTTTGAGTCTGACCCCCCCTGATCTAGTTGAACTTCAAAACACAACAAGAGGTACTCCTGCTTCAGAGCAGGAGTTGCTGACTAAGCCCATTATCATTTCTGGACAGATACTTCTTACTACAGAAGTTAAATAATTTCTTTGATTATAGCTATATTGTCAACAGGGAACTGAACCTGGCAGAAGTCATTTTCCTGCTTCAATGTTGCCATACTGCATGGAAGGAGGAAAGGAGGCTGGAATGCTTTGCTGGACACAACACACATCTTTCTTGTGAGAACTAAGGCGATGGAGGAAGGTGGAGATGAATCCATGAGAAGTCCACAAATTAACCTAATTGGTCAATGTGATTAATGACATTGGGGGGAAGGTTTTACTACTGGTTTTAACTATACTGTAACCACAGGGAAAGTCAGAACTGTTTTTCCTTCACAGTGTGTTGATATGATTTACCCAATAAATAAGTTCTTTGAGGAAATATTTGACCTCAGAGTTCTGATTTGCTTGGGTTCATTAGTCAGAAACTTTACAGATACCGTATCAGGAAGGAAGTGCTGAAATGGTTTGAAAAGTCTTCCTTTGACCAGGTAGAAAGAATATTCTCAGGCCAAGGGCTGTCATAGATCAGAGATCTATAACAAGAACCTCAAGAAATTTATTCTCCCCCCCCCCATTGTCTCCATTATCAAAACCCATTTGATAAAAGCTAAAAGACTGCTCAATTGTTCATTTCATTCTGAATATGTCTTGCTTTTATCTTGGAAAGAATGAGAAACTGAGCCTCATGGCAGTAACTTGGGTAATTTCTTAATTCCAAACTAGTATCCAGGGAACAAACAGAATTCTTACATAATTTTGCAAGGGAAGGCTGAAATGGATGCCCACACTAATAATAGAAGCCAATTTTAGGAAAGGGGAAATTTTAAGCCATTAACACATTTTACCCAACATTCTTGCTTCTACAGCAGCTGAAATCCTATAAGACAGGTAAGTAATGTGCACTACAGGCTCAATATCCAAGGCCAATTTTGCATTGCTGTGGACCACATTTCAAAACTGTAAGGGTTCAGACATCTAGAAAGAACCAACCTTTTATCTGGCAGCTTGCTGCAGTTTGAAGACAGAGAGAAAGGTATACTGAAAGAGAAAGGAACATGATACCTGCTTCAACTTTTTTTTGATTCTGTACTCATCCATTCCCCTTCACCCTGTAGCAACCAATACTGGAGAGTACTTTGGGAGCTATGTCTACTGAGAGAAAAAGAATTGTATACCTTTGGGCTATTATGTGTCAATTCTCCCCCATGTCAGTTTCTTTTCTTAATCTTGGACTTTAATCCAACCGTTCCTTTTCTTCCTTTCCCCACCTACACAGCACAACATTCTCAGTAGGAAATAAGGGGCATAAATCTTATTCCACTTACAGTAATATAGCAGCTTTTCCTTGAGACCTAGTAATAACACAACAGCAGATCATGCAATAATAGTCTTCATTTCTTGGAGGTCACAAGAAAATAACATCTGAAATATTTCTCCAGTTAAAATATTGCTGCAAGACCAAATAACTTCATAGTTTCCTACAAAGAAAGCTATTTTCAAGTAAGCATACTTTGGATATTTTTGTGAGACTTTTACTATTGTTTTTTTCCAAAGAAAGACTTCAGATTTTGATGAAGAAATGTTAATAGCCCATGACATAAAACTAATGTCACCAAGGGGGACAAACAATTAGGTGAGAACTGAAAAAAAAAATCATGGGAATATTTGAAAAAGGAAAAACCATCAGACCTGGATATTGCTTTTTTTTTTCCTGGAAAAAAAGGAAATTACCATATTAAAAAGAAAGAGAATATGAGCATTTTAAGAAGGGCTTCAATCCAGGTCAATTTGTACTATTTTGAGAGACACCCTCATGCATTTCTTTCTTTTCCTTTTTCTCCCATATTTGGTTCATTTTGTTGAACTAAGATTGAACTGTTCTTTTTGCTTCAGTACTTAGGAGCAGAAATTTTTTTGCCTGAAGCATGGTATAGTCTTGGACAATACTATGCAATATTTAGTACAGTATATTTATAGTTTTCAACACAACTATTAAAGCACTACTGCTTTTTACATTAAGAAGAGTTTTCAGCAGTAGCCATTGGTTAACAGCTACTGTTGTAGAAATGCCTGAAATTGACATAGAGTGAAAGAAGCAGGCAACTATAAATGTAAGTCAACAAGAATTCTTGTTATGGCAGCCTTGAGGTGGACTCTCTCTTCTGAATGCCTGGTTCATTTCACATGAGCTCAAAATGGCACAAACAGACAAGAGAATGTAAGCTGATGATGTAGAGCTATTCAACACCACTGACAATGCTGCTACCCTTCAAAAAGACCTTGACAGTGTCAGAATGGTCAAACAAATGGCAACTTTAAATCTCAACAAATAAATGCTCTATCTTACATATTGGCAAAAAAA
>BHFT01074629.1:0-16484 GCA_004320025.1 Laticauda laticaudata | reverse complement strand
TCCTATTCTGACTACTGTTCGAATAAAATCTTTTGTTGTTGGAACCCGGTCTACCTCGTGTGTTTTCGAACAAAACATGAACTATATGTCATTGTATATATACTGCATATAACCTGTATACTGTAACACTGTAAACATAACCTGTTTAAGGAAAACAGTAAAGTGTTTTCCATAACTTTTCCTCAAATCAAGTAGCTTTCAGAAAAGGACTTCCATAAAACTAGAGTATGATTCTGAATTGAGGAAAGATCTGCTTATGGGGACTACTACTAAGCCAGTGGAAGCTTTATACCAGCAGCTTTCAAACTCTAATCAAGAATCCTATAGGAGCTGTCAAGCCCTATGCAACTTGTTCTCATGCTGTCGATTCTCCCCATTGTTGACAATACTACCACTTGTAACCCATATATACATACATATATAATTTTATTAAAGATTTTTAAAAGGAAGATAAAACTAATACAGAGTAATATAAAATAAGAAAAAAAGAAAAGAAAAAGAAATCAAAGTGCAAGAAAGAAAAAGTAAAAGTAAAAAAGAAAAGAAAAGAAAGAAAAAAGATTTCAATAGGTAGTTTCTGATCTTCTTTACAGCAGTGAGAGCTACAATTACAAATTTATTTCCTTATTCTATGGTGACAACGTAATACTCTTCTTTCTATAATCTATCCTGTCAAATTATCAAAACCATAAATCAACATTTAACTTTTTCTTTTTCACACAAAAAATCTACAATTTTTTATTCATTCACCAAGCATGACAAAATGTCACTTAATGTTGATCACATTCCCAACATAACTTTGAAGTGCCTTTATACATTCTAGACAATTTCTCAGTATATAATTTTATAAAAATTATCTTTAAGGTTATAATATAGTATAAATTTCAATCACATATATTATTACCATTTTAGCTCATTTTATCCTATATTCTCTTACTTCTTCTGTTTCAAACTTCAACAGAAGTTTATACATTCTAACAATTACTTGTTCATCGTTTGTAGGCAATTCTATTTCAAACTCAGTCTTACAATGTTCAAACTCATATGTTCATTTATCTACTTTAAATCTTTTTAATAATTGCAAACCATTGATAATTATATCCCTCTGCCAGCAGTTTTTCTCTTGGTTTTATTTTATATTCCCCTTAATAAAACTGTTATTTCATGCTAACTTAGCCTTTTATGTTGACCTATTATTTCTTGTCTACATTTTTCTTGTGCTCTGATCCATGAAGGTGTTTTCAGGCACAACTTGTGTTTGTATCATCTAAAAATGATTTTAGTTTAACATGAATCGGGAAGAGCATAGATATTTGATTAAAACAATTTCCCCCTCTCATTCCATCTTAGGAACCTCTACTGCCACCTCTATCAGAAATGTATCCAAAAATAACAGCGATTTGGTGGAGTCCCACCCAAGCCACATAGATTATAAAAAACAAAAATAAAAGAGAAAATATTTCAGCCTGGAAATGCTCTGGGGCCAGACAATACCTTTCCCAGTGTCTCAACATACTTAACAGAATCACAGAATTGGAAGGGAACTTGTAGGTCATCTAGTCCAATCCCCACTCACAGGAGGCAACCCTACATTTCTGACAGATGGCAGTCCAGTCTCTTCTTGAAAGCTTCCAGTGATGAAGTTCCCACAACCTCTGAAGGCAAGCTGTTCAGTTGGTTGATTTCTCTTACTGTCAGAAAATTTATCCTTATTTCCAGGTTGAATCTCTCCTGGTTCAGTTCCCATCCATTATTCCTTGTTTGGCCTTCAGGTGCTTTGGAAAATAGGTTGACTCACTGTGTTAACAAATTCTTTTTCAATACTGTATATTTTTCAAGAATCCATGATGCTTGATGAATCAATAAATAGATCAGATTCCTTTTAAAAGTTGTTCTGCAATTGCTTAGACTATTTCTCATAAATATTTGCACCATCAAGGGCTTCATCAGGAGATGTTCCCTGAAGATAAAATTTTTAAAAATCTGAAGATCACTTAATCCTCCCATCCAAATACAGTAAAAATCACAACATCTTAAAAAGACTAAGAGATTCAAATCTGGTGTAAGGCAGTATTTCTAAACTAGGTATCCTGCAGCAATTCTGTTCTTACAGTATGAAGACTGGGAATTGTAACACCAACAGAGCTAGATATATCAGATGAGGAAAGTTAGCCAAAAGGCATAAGATTGTTCAAAATACTTCAGATGAGATTTGAACGAGATATTTTTTTTTCACAGTGGAGTTGCTCTGTCTAGAATAATACAAATTCAACATGCAATTTCACATATTTCTGTGCAGTAGTAAATCCCACCAAGTTCAATGCCACTTCAATATATAAACATTGGACTGAAATCTTAATGGGATTAGAGCAGAATACTTTTACTCTCAGTCAGAAGCCTGCCCTGAGTAGATTTCTTAGTGCTCAAGATAGAATGAGTAACACATTAATTTAAAAGCTCTATTGTCATTAGATAATTCAGCTGTACTATAGTCATTATCATCACCCAGAAACTTCCAGACCCCAACAAGGCTTTGTTTTTCTATGCTACTGTATTCTAGTTGTCAATTACAGGTCAGAAATTTCAAAATGCTGCCAATAGCCCAGGCTAAATGCTAAGAAGGGTAGGTGTCTTTTTTATCTTTCACAGGATAAACTCTAAAGTGTTTCGAAGATGAATCTCTAATGAATTGGCACCATTATTCCACCTCCCACAAGGAGGCAGCAAACATTGCCAGGAGGGCAGTTCAGGACAGAGAAATTCACAGCATCTGTTTGGTTGTGTCTTTTGCAATTGGGCCGTGGAGGGCTCCACAAATACTTGTGATGTTGAAACTTGACCACAGTTTCCCCTTTGGCCAAGTGGGTGTTGCCCAGAGACCACAGAACCTGCCATTAGGGGGAAAAATAACTCATTCCTGGATTCACTGGAAAAAAGACGATACCAGAAGTGAGGCTGCTTACAGTCTGTCTTGTTAAGGTTCTCGCTTCCTGAACTTAATTCAGACGAGAGGCTTCAGGGGATAGGTGTAGAAATTAAGGGAGAAAAGATGTTCTCTGTTTGCTACTGGGGAAAAAAATTAAAGGAGGGATGACATAACATTTCGCTTATCATTGAGGCTGGGGGGTGGGGGGGGAAGTCAACTGTGCAGCAGAATTTCAATTTGGATGAAAGAATAATCTTGAGCGCAGATCGCTTTGGGATTCCTTAGTTGCTAAAATAAAAAGTGAGCCAGGATGGTTTACCTTTCTGCTTCTCTCATCATTGTTGCTTAATCATGCAACAGGAATATCCCAGAAGAAGATGGTGTAGCAAATAAACTGGAAACTATCCAAAAGTCCCTGTTTTGGATCTCAGCCATGAACTCACTAAAGATTGTCTTAAACAAGCCATAATTTAAGAATGAACAATGGCTACTGAGTAATAATGACTGATTGCTCTGAATGAATATTATTTTTCAGCCTTGAGATGAAAGTAGATGTGCAAATGGTGACCCCATTATTTAAATCTATGGGTGGTTAACCATGACTGCAGCTCAGGTTTAAAGGCCATGCTTTGTATATACTATTCCCGGAATCAATTTTACTTATATTCAGCCAAAAGAAAACTCACAAAAGGAATAATGTGAAAACCTGCCATGTCTGAAATTCCAGCAAGCTACTGCATTAGGCACGTAGACCGGGGTGGGAAATATGGTTCACCAGATGTTGATAAACTATTGTTCCCAGAAGTCCCATTCAACCTGATCGTTGGCGAAAGAGGTTTGGGAGCTGAAATACAGCAACATTTGAAACTTCTTTGGCTTTGCATTATTGGCCTTGATCAATAATTAATTTATCCAGGTATGGAGTTATTTTGCTATGTTCCTAACAAAAAAAAGCATATAAACTTGAGCATGGGGATGCAGTCTAAAAGCAAAAGTATTGTTGAATTATCCTATTTAATTCTATTCCCTGCAATGTATTGTTGACATTTCTAGTTAAAGGGTGAGGCATGTCATATCCGATATTGGGATTGTAGATTAAGCATAAAGATATTGGTTGGATTCACACATTGCCCTAAGCCATTGTTTAACCATGGTTTACTGATTAAGATACGATTGGCTGGGTACATACATGACTCATATCAGAGACAAAAACAGGTGACTGGTGGCTGTTAAAATCAGGATGGCCCCTATTGGCCATTCCAAACTGATGTTCTCTTATCTGGTCCTTGGTCAACCTCATCTGCTGCCATCTAATTTATAAAGGCTTGGAAACAGTGGTGCTGTGATAGTGATCTATTCTAATTTGCACAATACCATAGACTGCCCAGCCAGCAGTGCTGTAAGACAGCACAAGAGATTTGTGGGGAAAAGTGTTAAATGTTGAGATAAAATCCCATTATTCCTAATGGAATCTGGAAGGAGAGAAGAGGAGGGGAGGGGAAGGGGAAGGGGAAAGGGAGGGGGAGGAGAGGAAAAGAAAGGAGTCTGGGAGCCATTATTTCCTTTTTATGTTCTATTCAATTCAATTTACCACATAATATGGGGCATAATCTCTGCTGCAGTGGTTAGACTGCAGTACTGCAAGCTATTTCTGCAGCCAGCTGCTTACAATTTGGCAGATCGAATCCCACCAGGCTCAAGGTTGACTCAGCCTTCCCTCCTTCCGAGGTGGGTAAAATGAGGACCCAGACTGTTGGGGGCCAAATGCTGACTNCTGACTCTGTAAACCGCTTAGAGAGGGCTGTAAAGCACTATAAAGCGGTATATAAGTCTAAGTGCTATTGCTATAATATGGTACAGGGGGAACCTTAATGAGGATGGATAGGGAGATACAAATCCTATAATTGCTGGATGCTTTTCCTGCTGATAGGCGATATCAGGGGTGGGATTCAATTTTTTTAACATCCGGTTCTGTGGGCATGGTTAGGTAGGCGTGGGTAGTTGGGTGTGGCTGTGTGACTGGGTAAGTGTGGCTTCTTTTTCTTTTTTTCTTTTTTTTTTGCATCCTGGGCTTCAGGTAAGCCTCCTGGGGAGCGTTTTTGCTCCCAGGAACCTTCCCTGAGGCTAAGGAAGGCAAAAATTGAGTGTGTATGTGGGAGGGCAGCAGCACCACCCCCACCCCCATGTGACCCTTTTTGCCTCCTGGGCCTCAGGAAAGCATCCTGGGCGAAGCAGTAAGACAGTGAGGGGGATCTCAGCAGAGCTGATCATCAGAACAGCTGATTGTCAGGAGGGGAAAAAAGAAAAGAAATACCTTAAGGACTGACTGGGAGGGGAGGGCAGAGAGGGGAGGGGAGGGGTAGGTGGAGAGGGAGGGGCCAGCCTGGGGCACGATTTGCCGGTTCTTCGAACTGCGTAGAATTGTAACAACCGGTTCCATAGAACCGGTCCAAACCAGTAGAATCCCACTCCTGCATGATATAGAGGGGAGGGTGGAGAGCAGCAAAGCTCGGGTAGTCAGCCAATCACTTTGCTTATTTCATATTTGCACATTCAAAATGAGGACAGGGTCACTCCGCAGTGAACCAGCACAGAGTCCCAGAGTCCAGGAAGAGACTATCAATGAGCGCAGCAAACAGCAATATCCAAGCCTCAACTTTTTGGCAAGCTACAAAAAGAGGTGATGATCGAATTGCTGGGACCACCCTCTTGCCTGCTTTAACCCCAAGAATGGTCCTGGCAGCAACTTTCTCTCAGTGGCTACCATTCTGCTCTTAAACTATGAAAGAGCTGGGAGTGGTATGTGCAATACCACTCCCAGTGGTTCATTGTGTGTTGAACATTGTATGTTCATTGGCTGTTTTTTTTTCTTGGGTAAGCCTAAGGCTGCAAAACAGTGGAAGGATGGAGACCACCCTCTTGCCTCCCAAACAGAGCATGGAGGAATCTGGAAGTCAACATTTGAGGTCTACATAAAGAAAGGGAAGGAATGGGATGGAAGTTCTAAATAAAAGTGACTCCGCTCATGTGACCCAGTAGAAAATATTATTTTCCCTGGCTCACATTGATTTAGGATGCTGCGTAATATTTTCCAAAACTCATCTCTAGTTCTTCCATCATCATCATTTACTGGAGTTTAACCTGAGGCAATCACTAACTAATGGGTTCTTATTTACATATACCTTCACGCAACTTTGAAAACATCAATTCATACTTTCCAACAGTTTAACCCTGTCATAATTATATCTTTGTGTGTATTCATCACCTCTACTCCATCTTTATGAAGATCTATTACATCCTTCCCCTTTCTCCTAGTTTCAGGGATATATATGAGTCTACTTTTTAAATTTTCTCTCATTAATTCATGCTCCCTGCCATTTATTCATCTTGCGTTCCAAGTCACAATCCTCCATAGGGCATAATCATTGCCTTAGACCCAATAGATATTGTGTACTGCAGCCTATCATGGATTTGATCAAGCCTAATGCTTGTTAGTACCATTAAGAAGATGTAGTTGAGGTTACTAGCTTTAGTTGTAACTGTGCCCCACACAGCATTCTGTGATAAATGGTAAGACCAGTTTTACCCTGAGTACATTCTTTGTGAGCTATGCACGAAAGCTAGGATTTTTACTAATTACTACCAAACTAATCTACAGTTGCCCACATCCTGTCAACTGGGAGGAATATACAGTGTACTGACCTAGACTCTAGAGTAGGGATGGAGCAATTAATTTCCACAAGGGACCACATGAGAAACTGGAACTGTTATGGAGGGCTGCCACCACTGCCCAGCCATCCTACTGTCCTGCCACTCCTCTGTCTCCCCACTGCCCCCCCACCCCCAACCTCAATGTTTTGCCCCGTCCCCCCGCCTGCATGCTGATGTCCTGTCCCAACGCCAATGCCATCACTGCTATGGGCCAGATAAGGACAGCCTAAGGGCCAGAAGGGTTCCACGGGTTGTAAAATGCCCAGGTCTGCTCTCGAAGTATTCAATCTATCAGCAGAGCATAAAGAGATGTTCTGCTTTTTAAAGCAAGTCAGTTTCTATGGAGTCAGAGAGAGGTAGAACTCCCCTAACAGATTATTCCAACTTTCTCTGCCAGGCATTTCCCCCATCCCACCTCACCCCAAACCTCTGGTTAAACAGAGCAGCTGGGGTTTGGATCAAGGAAGAAAAGGGAAGACTGGTATTTTTTTGTTTTGTTTTGTTTTTTGTGACAGCAAATACAGCTGCCTGCTAGGGCCACTGCTATGTATGTCTTCTAATCTAAACAACAAATGGCTAACAGGGTTACCTGAAGATCCCAAGGGATGCTGCCCCCTGCGGAAGCTTCATCTATTTATATTTGGCAATCAGGGTCATCAGAGGGCCCTGGCATAATCAGCATTTGTTATATGGCGGGAAGGGCTTCATTTCGTGGACCTGGCCTGAGGCCTTGGACTCCCCCTTCACATCAGTGGGGAGTATTAGGGGGACAGGAGATGATGATAAGAGAAAGATAAATTAGTCCAGCCTGCCCAAAGCGTATAATCTACCTATTAAGGCTGGTGGGGCATTATTGACTTGAGTCATTTGTAGCAGAAAGGTTTTCTTTATCTGTGAATTTGCGGGTGAAGAGGAAGATGGCTTGTCAGAACATATTTGGTTGTTTGGAAGAGTAGCATTTCATAGGCAAGCATAGGAGCTATGGTGGAAAGGATACTCAGCAAGGACAAAGGCCTAACAAGCCAACTAATTTATATTGCATTACAAAAGGAGCGGATTATTTCTTACAACTTAGACTTTTCCAGCCTAACATCCTCTAAATGCATTGTTAACTTGTTGAATTTTCAGGCTGCATGATTTTCATACAGAAGCACACATGTGCCTATTTAATTTTTTTTCCCACAACACTACTACTTCCAAAGAATTGTTCAGAAATCATTCCTGTGAGATGATTTTTGGTGGAACGGTCCCTGAGGGCAGTTTGGACATTTATGCAAATGCCTTCTTTCCATTTCCAATCAGTTCTTCAACTTTCAAAGCAATTGGAAGATCTGTTTGCTGCCTTCAGTCCTGCCATCTTTGGAACACTGAAAACATGCTGATATCATGACTGAAGCTCTTCCCTTCAGGGGATACCTACCCACCCTCCAAATTTACAAAACCTCCCTCAAATAAAATTCAGCTCCTGGTGACTGCACTGAAATATCCATGTGACTTTCTTGATAAAGATGTTGCTTTCTTTCAACAGAAGTTTCTAGACAACATCTTTCAATTAGTGCTTCATTCAAACTACTATCTGTCTTGGAGCAAAAAAAAAAGGGGGGGGGGAAGGACATCCCCTTTTCCCATTCCACAGAGGGTGGTGGGAATGAAATTGCTAACCACATTTACTCCATTGCCATCCTTTTATTTTCTTCTGTTTAATTCTGTTAAATTCTCAGAGATTGCCTGGGCAAGTCCCTGCAATTTTCTTGGCAAGGTTTTTCAGAAGTGATTTGCCCTTTCTTTCTTTCTAGGGCTGAGAGAAAATGGCTGGCCCAAGGTCACTCATTGACCTATGGCAGGATTTGAACTCACGCCCTCCCCATTTCTAGCCTGATATCTTAACCCCTAGATCAAACTGGCTCTCTATTCCCATCCTACCATTCCTATTTTGTGTTTGCAAGAGATACCTGAACATTTGCAATGAAATGAAGCTGTGAAAGAATTTATCCTGCACAGTAATATAAAAATCCCTTTAAAAGTTGTGAAATGTTGGCAAAGGTGCTTTCTTCAATGCCTATAACTATCATTTTGGAGTGCTGAACTGGGGGAGAGTGGGCAGTAAGTTCTAAACAAAGGATATGCTATTTAGGCTGCAGGAATTGGAATTGTTGCAGGGGTATACAGTATTTACAGTTAGATGAGATTGTGCACACTTAATTCAGAGGTGAATCTATTCTTCACCAGAGATCAAGTGGAAGGTCGAGGCATATGATGTAATTTGTGCAACACTTCAATCCTCTTGAAATAATAGGAAACAAAATCTGAAACAAAACACATCACGGGGTAAGGCCTAAAAACTACTATTCACATCATACTTGCTGTCACATGAGATTTCTCATCATTATAAATTGGTCTATACATCTTGAGACTGATATGCATTCCCCAAAAAGTCATATGGTAAAGGCTGTCATGTGCTTTACCACTTGAGTTTCAGTTTGAGTCTCTGGGAATTCAATAAACACAGGACTGGTTTTGAATACTAGTAAAGGTAGAGGTTCCCTCCATACATACATGCTAGTCATTTCTGGCTCTAGGGGCAGTGCTCATTTCCATTACAAAGCCGAAGAGCCAGCTCTGTCTGAAGACGTCTCCATGGTCATGTGGCCGGCATGACTAAACGCCGAAGGTGCAAAGAACACTGTTACCTTCCCACCAAAGTGGTCCCTATTTTTCTACTTGCATTTTTACATGCTTTCGAACTGCTAGGTTGGCAGAAGCTGGGACAAGTAACAGGAGCTCACTCTGTTACATGGTGCTAGGGATTCGAACCGTCAAACTGCCGACCTTTCTGATCAACAAGCTCAGTGTCTTAGCCACTGAGCCACCTCCATATTAAACAACTGCAGGGAGAATTATTGGAGATAAAGACTGTGTTTTTATTACTGTGTTGCAAGCTTCCAGGTCATGTACCCACATTTTCATGACACTCTTAGGACTCATTTTTACATCTTTCTAACCACAGCACAAACTAACAAACTAACTGCCCACTAACCACTTTTAAACAGAATAAACTCAAATAGTGAACCCTAGTCCATAGCAGAAGAAGCTAAGTCTTCTTTAGCTATCCCTGATTTAAAATAGGATGTCTCCCTTCTTCTGATGCTATTCTTGTCACGAACATGACATAGGATCCTTTACTGATGATGTGGTTGATAAGGCATGATGATGGGTTGGGATCTGTTAGCCTCCACTTAGGCTGCTCCAGGAAGATCCCACTGCTGGCCTCTGTTTTCTATGGACTTTATGGCTTGGGTGTAGGAGAAACTACCTGCTGGCCTTCTACATAAGCTTGTGCCCACATAATGGGGCTTTCTGAACTGCCTGTATCAGGGCTTACATAGTTTCCTCATATATCCAGACTTAGTAGTGTTTTGAAAAAATGCTAGACTTGTGTTCCAGAATCACCCTTTTAAGTAAAAGAAAGTCCATTTGTAAGTATTACTTTTCCATAAGTCAAATGTTCTCAGTCTGGAGGCTGCCTGTTGTTAATATGTAAAGAACAGCTCAACTGCCCAGGTACAAAAATGGCTAGTCACCTGAGCAACAGGAAAGGTGGTAAACACCTCCATCTCAGGCAACATACATACTCACCCCAGCCTACCCCTCCAGGCATTAAGGAGGGTGAGGGATGGTTGGTTTTTCCCCAGCCCACGTTACATTGTGTGGAGGGAAGGCTAAGCCAGAGCAATCCACCCATCAGTATTCTTAACTTATTCCACATGAGCTTTGTATGGACAACACTTCTTGCTGATCTTCTTCCTGAATTAGAATAGACTCAGTTGTCAGAGCAGAACAATTTATGGCTTATTCTTTTCTTCAGACTCAAGGACTTAAAGGTGTAGCCATCTGCTAGTGCCTCTGGTTTAAGCGCAAAATAATTGTGCAATTGTTAGGGTAGGCATTTAAAAGAGAATCTTGAGAAAGAACAATGAACTTTAATAATTATTTAATAAGAGTGAAACAGTTTATATTTTTGACTAAGATTCAAAGAATTCTCTACCAAACACACACTGTAAATAAGGTTAATATGATAACCTCTTTTGTTAAGCATAGTCACTTGGAGCCCAAGCAAAGGAATTGAAAGCAGAAAAGCCATATGTTATGTGAGTGATCCACAGTTTGTGAAATTGGATGGAATACAAATTGTGTAAATCAGTAACATAGGAGAAGGGTAATCCTACTATTATTAATTTCAGGTTTCATTTACAAGTTTGTAAAAATTTTGAAGTTTATTTTTGAGACCCAGGAGGAGACATTCCTTCACATCAGACATCTCTCTCAGTTTCTCTATATATTCAGAACAAATAAGAGCCACAGCCAAATATGAGCAGTGAAGATGCTCATATTTGGCTTGCATGGATAAATCTTTCTGAAGAAATAGATTACTTAGAGAGAGCAAACAGGAAGTGGCCATCTCTAGAACCTGCCCTAGATTGTACCAATAGCCAAATAGCATTTAACTATCATATCGTGCAAATTCAATCCTGTCAATACATGTCAAGAAATGCTTCATGGTGTTGGGTAACCAATATCCTGAGAGCTGGCCAAAGTATCAGAGAATTGCAACTCCCTCCCATCCCTTCTATGGTCCTTGCTTATAAGTGACATTTGGGGATTTTAGCACTTTTTGTTGCTCCGATCTTCCATGTTTGAAAAACAATGTTAGTTCAGCCCCCATTATCAGACAGTTTCTATTGACAGTCTTGAAGGAACTGTGGGGCAGTCCAATTTTAGAGCAACGAGAAAAGCCAATAATAATTCTGAAACGAGGCCTGTACCCACGGGCTGAATTTACCTGGCCATCAACCTCCCAGATGTGGCTGGCTGCCAAGAACTCCATCACCTCCTCAAACACATCAAAGCCACCTTCACAACCCTAACTGGATTAGATCCTTCCCAGAAGCCAGCATATTTTGCTCAGTCTTGTTCTATAAACAGCTCACTTCAGACTAGCTTCATTCTTACAAATTGAATTTATTTCAGGCACATTTGAAGCCAGTGGACCAGCTCATGATTTCATTAGCTGGGCCCATAGCCCACAGGGTGGAAAGGCCTGTCGGCTTGATGAAGATCTATAACCCAATATCAGCCCAACAAGCGATAAAGGCAGGCTCCCAGCAGAGAGATTACATAGGGGACAATCTACTCGTGGCTTCTATGCTCTGTGTGATGGATTAACATATAAATCCTCACACCATCACACATCAAGAACAGAGCTGGGCTGGGGAAGTAAAAAAAAGCATTATTTGGTTTAAGCCAACTTTTAAAACCTGGATCAACCAGTCAAGTCACAGCAAAAGACTAAGATTTTCCCTGAGATTGACCATCAGGGGAAACGTCATTATACTTGCATCTCATTCTACCTTATTTTGGAAGGCTAAAAGAGCATTCTCATTTCTTCTTTGTAGAACTGAACAGTCGCAATCAGGTCAACCTCATTCATCCCTAGTTTTCATAAACAGCCCCAAAGCTTTCTTAAGGAAGGACTCATTTACACAATACTCTCATCAGGGATACTCAGATGCTTGGTTTTCATATGGAGCAATCTGAAGCATGAAAGTAAGATATTCCATGTGGGATTGCAGTGAGCATTTAATATTGGGCTGCAAATCAATCAGTATTATCCTCTGTGGCAGAGGATGGTGGAAATGGCCTTGAAAAGGGAATTCAGCCACCACTGTGTAAAAATCAATCTAGCCCAGATAGACAGTGTTATTAACATACTTGAAATACCCTCTTCTGATTGGACCGCAAATACTACTTGGTGATTGGTTCAGAAATGCTACCCTGATTGGTTCCCATTGCCGCATTCTGATTGGCCTGCCGGATCGGCGGGAGATTTAAAGAGCCATCATTGGCCGCGAGCCGCAAGCAGCCGCTATAAAAGAGGCTGCTGTGGCTCCGTGGTCAGAACAGACTTTAGGAACTAAAAGCCCTGTCACACTGCCCAACGGATGCAAAACGTTAGTAAAAAGGACACAACGGACGAGAAAAATGTTCCATTCTGTGTTATCGCTCTCAAAGGGGGCCGAAAAAATTTGTGACATAACCAGAAGCGGACAAACATCGGAAGAGGACGGACGGGGCGGATGACGCAGGAGCGAATGGAAAGCGGATGGCGGAATGGAAGCCTAGCGGATGGAAGCGTATTGAGAGCAGATGGCACATCCGAGGGCTCCGGAGGGCCTCCAGCAAAGGGACGTGGAACAGATGTGATAGCGGAATCAGGCAAGACGCAGAACGGATGAAGCGGATGAGAGCGGAAGGCCTAGCAGGATGCACAGCGGAAGCCTAATGGATGCCTAGCGCTTAATTGCGATGCGGGGAGGATGCATTGCGTTAAAGCCCCGCGCGATATAAGGGAAGCAGCTCGGAGCAGGTCACCATTTCAGAGGAAAGACCTGTATGCCGGATGGCATTGACAGCCTTGCCTGCCCTGCCTGCATGCCTGCCTGCAAGCCTCTGCTGCAAGCCTTGCTGCCAGCCTCCCTGCCAGCCATGTGCTTCTGCCTGCCCTGGCAGCCTTTGGTGCCCTGCCGTTCCTGCAGCCTATGGTTCCATGCCTTCCTTGCCAGCCTTGTTCATGCCTGCCTGCAAGCCTTTTGTGCCTGCTGCCCTGCCTGCCAGCCTTCCTGCCAGCCTTGGTTTCCTCCCAGCCTCCCTGCCAGCAGCAACCCCAACCATGGGGACAACAGAAAAGCCTCAGCATCTTGCTGCCAGCCCGGGCAAGGACAGGGCCACCATCCCACCCCCTGGCCCTCACTCTGGTTCTTGCTGGGGCTTCTGTAGCACAGGGCTCGCTCTTCTGGGCTGGAGCTTCTGCCTGCTTTCTGCTTCCTGGAGGAGCTGATTGATTCGTGGGATCAGACAAGGCACTCCAGCACCAAGCCGGCCTCCACGACACCTGGACCCTTCACCCCTGAGACTGAACGACCAAGAGGAGTGCGAGAGACTCATTTTTGTTTATAGCTTCGTTAATAAGCCTATCTTTGATTCACACACTGTTCATTATCTTTTTTTAATTTAAAGTCCTTCGTGGAAACGTTTTAGAAATGGTTTAACCCCTTTGCATGCATTGAGGGATTGGGTTAATAGATAGCCAGGTCGGGATTGGGCAGGGATACCTGTGGGATGCTGTAATAGCTGGTGGGATGGTAAGGATAAGCAGTGGATGGGCCAGGGAATACCTTTGGGGAGGTAATAGCTGTGGGATAGATAAACCGTTCCAGTTGCAAGCAAGGGGACTGTATGGTCACCCTCCCAGCTGCCACACATATGGCCCTTTATTATCAATAACAAGTAATACATTGATCCACACATTGTCCAACATAAAAACAACTCTTTATTAAATGCCCTGTTCATTGGAGGGCCCTCAACATATACATGGCACAATCTCATCAGTATGATGAGACAGGCTGAAGGAAGCATCATTAGCAGTCTACCATCCCTGTCTTGCCACTCCACTGCTCCAGCTGGGGAGTTGCAACCAGTGTTTCAGGAGGTGCGGCTGCTTTCTTCCCGTTTCCGTGAAGCTCTGTTGGGCCTTGCACAATCCTCAGTGTCTATCAGGTTTCGCCTTGCCTCATTCCCCAGGCTCCATGTCCCCATTGCATTGTTGAGGTCCACAAGCCTGTTCTGCAACACTGGGTAGCGGGTGCGCATGAGATTGTGCAGGATGCACAAGCTTCCACGATGTTCCTCATGGTCTCCTGGTTTGCCTGCATGGTGTGTGAGAAGTACCTGAACCTGTTGGCCACGATTGCCAAGGCGTTCTCCACCACCCGCCTCTGCCCTGGGACAGCCTTGTAGTTGAAGATCCCTCTTCACGGGTGAGGCCATTTGGAGTGTGTTAGGGCTTCATGCAGGTAGGTTCTGGAGGGAGAAGGCGTCATCCCCCACGATGAAGTTAGAGGCAGCATCTTGCGTGCGTGGGCAGTGGGGTCTGGATCTGGGAAGCCACGATGAGGTTGCATTACAGCCCTCCTTGAGGCTGACTGGCATTGTTATACCTGCGGCATTCTTGAAGCTACCGCGTTGCCTGAAAGCATCAATGTACATTGAACTTGTACAGTTCAGCATCCACCATGGCGAAGAGGATGATGGCTAAGAAGCCTCTGTAGTGAAATAAGTGGACCCCGGAACTTGGCTGGAGCTTTGCAACCACGTCTTGCCATCGATGGCTCCAACGTGTGTGTGGGAAGTTCCACCTCTGTACCACTGCTCTGCAAACGTTTCTTCCATCCTTCTTCAGTGAAGGGCCTGGAGGAGGCTCCTCCATAATTATTCTTCGATGATGGCCTGCAACCACTCTCTGACCACAATGCTGATGTGTTGTGTGGCGCACCCTCCAGCCGTACTGCATGCTCCTGTAGGTGGTCCGAGCCAGTGTGGCGCAGAGTCAGTGCCACCTTAGAGCCCAGGTTCCCAGCTGGGCCGGAAGGTTGGTGTGCCATTGTCAACCTGGTTGTGTCAGGCGCTGCACACTTCGTGGAAACCATTGGCTGGATGGCATCCATTTCAGAATTCTGGAATGCACTGAGGGCTTCGTTCCTCAGCTCACCATCAGCTTGTTGTACAGTCCGTATCTGCTCTGTCTGGCGATCCATCTTCGTACCCAGACCACTTCTTGCTCGCCTCTTTTTCTTGGCTGCTCTTTTTCCCGTAGAAGAGTTCACAGAGCCTGTAGATGCTTCGCACTGTTGCAGAAGGCATGGTGGCCTGCCAAAAGGAACTTTGTTACGCTCCACCGGTGGACATGGACTGGATGCTGTGGAAGAGCAAGAGTCAGATGAAGGCTGCAGAGGTTCTGCACCGGAGGCTAGCTGGTCCTAAAGTGGAGATCCAGGTGAGTTTCTCCCCTTTTTTATAGGGCAGTATAGGTTTTTCCCCTAGGTGTCCATCTTGCATCCTCTAGGGCATCCTCTAGTACATCCTTAATATCCGGAGTAGGTCCCCTCTGCGATCGTTTTTTCCATTTTAAATGCTTTGTTTCCGTTCTGAGAGCCCATTATGGCAACGCGGCGTCTCCAACCTTATCGGAGACACGAATTTTATAAAAGAGACCAGAGAGAAGGTGAGAATATTCAGGGAATTCATGGCGGCCTCTGAGGGACATTGGCATTGCAATGTGAGTTTCTCATATGGGACGAAGCATGAGAGAGACTGCGTGGTCCTAGATGAGGGATTCTCACATTTGACAGAGACGACTGCTGACCCAAACCAAACATCTATGTCACGCAAGGCCATCACCGAGGCCACCGCAGCTTTGAAAGCCGCAAGGAAGTCAGCAGCAAACCATCAGAAAAATGAATGTGGCGACCAGCAAATACCAGCAGAAATAAGGCCAACTCGAGAAAGGAATCCAGAGGCAAACCAAAAGACCACTACCACTTACTGTGCATCACGAGGACGTCGAGTCTTATCCAAGACCGATGACGAGGAAGGTAAGAAATACATAGCTTCAGTCGGCAAAGGATAACAGACAGGAAAGAGAGAACATAAGTGGGGTTCCAATGCGCCGTGCGTGCGGAAGGAAAACCACCCTGCCCGAGTGCCATTTCCTAGACACTATTTGCCGGCACTGCACAAGAAACGGGGACACATTGCAAGGTGTCTGCTGAAATAAAAAGAGCTACAGCCGGAGGCGAGAGACAGCAACCCCCCAGAGACCAGAGACAGACAGGCAGGGAGCCGCTAGAGCCAACGAAAACAGAAATAAGCGCCCAGCGAAACCCTACCGGAAGGGAGAACCCACCAAACAATAACCATTGGACATTCAAGCGCGATAGATGCCCGAAAGGTT
>BHFT01074627.1:0-15771 GCA_004320025.1 Laticauda laticaudata | reverse complement strand
CGGATAGAGAGGATGAAAAACGGATGCAGTGAGTACAGAACGGATGCATCGCGTTAACCAACGGATGGCAAGTGTTTTTCTCCGTTTTACTTCCTCTTTCCATCCGTTGGTGCTGTGTGACAGGGGCTTTAACAATTGCAGAGATTGATTTTACAAATGTGGCAAGAAAAGTTGTAGAATGGGACAAAACTCACTGAGCAAATTTCTCTCTTAGCAACATAAATTCTTGGCTCAGTGGTGGTCGTAAGTCAAGAACTACCGGTATTTCTTTTGTTGTATTTAGACAGTTCAATTTCTTTTCCAAAAATAATAAAAAGTTATGTGTTGTTATTTCTTCAGTGCTTAGTAGTCTGTTTCAAAAAAGGAGGTTTCATGTGATTCCACACAAGGTGTGGCACTTTTCTAACAGGTTATTTGGTAGGCTATGAATATTGCCTACTTGTTAGAATAACTGAGAAAATAGCAGCAGCCTGCTTTGGATTGTCAGTAAACATCTACTTTTGCATGTGCAAGACTTCAAACTAGTGTAGTTGACAGGAAAATGTTGAGAGACAAATGTATCACTTGTTTTTGGGTGTAAGTATAATCACACTAAGAACTGCATTGCATGATCTTTTTTTTTGTAAAGTGGGTGACTTTTTATGTGAATATATTCTTCAGTATATTCAAAGAAAAAAAATTGGTAGAAAGTAATTAGCTGCTCGATGTGTCTACAGGCCTAGCTAAAGCCTATTGTGGAAGACCAGATGTCTCTCTCCTGTATTTTTTTTTCTATGTTTATCAAGAAATTGAACTGTCAGATGATACTGAAACATTTTTAAAGAAATCTGTTCTTAATGCATAGATTTTATATATCACTATATTGTAATTACTGCAAGTAACATTGAATAGGCTTATGTTAGACTTTTGCTCCACAAGCTGCATTGGTTGCCAGTCTGCTTCCAGATCCAATTCGAGGTCCTGGTTTTGACCTTCAGGGCCTTCGTGGTATGGAATTGCGGTGTCTGAGGGATGGTCCATCTTCATCTGTCCAGCAGGTATGCTGCAAATGGGTTTCATCTGATGGGACCCAGGAGACGGGCCTTTTCTGCTGTAGCACCCACCCTGGAATATTGTTTCATTGTTCCTGTGGAACAGGCTGCATCCTTGTCATTTTTTCAGGAGATCCTTAAAACATGGTTGTGTGAACAGACGAGGGGATCCTCAAAGCAATATTGATTTGAAGAAATGGCTGCCTTGTTTTTAATGCCAATTTTTTCCACCATGTTGTTAATAATATTGTTCATGCCTTTTAATTGTAGCTGTTTTATTTTTATCTTATAATTGATTTTATTGTAAGCAGCCTCGTCACTTTTCTGTGAGATGGGTGATTGTATAAATTTGAGGAATGAATGAATGAATGAGTTTTACTTCATGATAAAATACGGCATTCTTTGACAGGATGGAGCTTCAGCAAGTCAGTTTGACTTGTGTACCTTCTTTCAGGCATCACATGCATTTTTGCTTTTCATGGTTCCAGATCTTAAATAATTTCCTGCTGGTTTCCTAATTATTGTGGTACATTAAAATTACATATTACATATTTCATTATATATTTTAAATGGTGAGATTTTTAATTAGAATAGTGCTTAACTGTCTGTTATCTCACAGAATTACATGTACTTATAAAAAGGAAAGCATTGTTTCAGAAATCTATGTAAAAGTAATTATTACATATGAGAGAATTAGAAGTTCTTTTTTCACTTAACAAGGCAAAGTCAGTACTTGAGATGAAAACCATACATTTTATTTATAAATAATTTCTAAAAAACATTCATTTTTTCCTGAGCTGGAAATTTTTAAAAATTGAAATTGGGCATAGAAAGAAATACCTTTAGTATGTTTATATTGATAAGTCTCAGTGCTGTATGTCTTAGAAATAAGCAGTTAGCAAGCAAAATAAATCAATGCATTGGTCAGAGATTTTCTCAAAATTCTTTGAAAACCTTTGGGTAAACTTTGTTTTCCCTTTAAGATGAAATCTGATACCAAATAGGGTTTATACAATAAAGTAAAACAAAGTAAGTAAAAATATAAAAATTATCCTGGCAAATGAAAAAAAAGTTGTTTCCACAATATTTATTACATGTAGTGGTGAGACTAACAGAATATTATCTCATAAAATATTTCTGAGATATAATAATAGTAGTAGTAGTAGTAGTAGTAGTAATAATAATAATAATAATAATAATAATAATAATAATAATAATAATAATAATAATAATAATAAATTATTTAAGTGCTGTTCCTAAAGACCTAAGCAAGCACTTAAAAACATTTGGCACTGACAAGATCACCCATTGGCCAGCTGCAGAAGGCCACCTTACTGGGATCTGCTCACATAATCTGCCAGTACACCACGCAGTCCTAAACACTTGGGAAGTGTTCGACTAGTGATTTGTGATACGAAACCCAGCATGGTTATCTCGTTTGCTGTGTATACTGTCATTTTGTGAATAATAATAGTAGTAATAGTAATAATAATAATAATAATCATCATCATCATCCATTGAAAAATATTAATATTATAAGAAGGACTATATTGCTTTATGAAAAGAAGTAGAATGAAATCATACTAGGATTCCTAAAACAATAAAGACTTGCAGCCATTGTAGATCTAGAGAAAATGTGCAATAAATATGTAAAAAGCAAATTTGTTAACTTGGTTCCAGTCTATTATGAGAATGAGGCTAACTGAAGACTAACTTTCCACACATATTGATGATCAATCAAAAGGTACCCTGTTGATCCTCATAAATCTCCCTACAGAAGGCTTTTTTCTTCTAGCTTCACAGGCTTTCTGCCTGCTGCTCCTCCTGTCAGATTGATTCTGAAAAGATCCTTGATGTCATCGTCTTTGCACTTGTACTTAAGCCAGCTTTTCTCAGGGGGACTAGTTGGCAGGAAACATGCTGATTAGGGAGTCATTAGGACATATGTTGTCTGAATCCATTTCTAAAAAATGGAGATTCCTATTGGCGGTGCTGAGAGCAGAATATTCAGAGCTCAAGAAAAGATGCTTCCAAGAGGGGCTTCTCTGGCTTGGGAGAAACAGAATGTTTACTTTGATCCTGAGCTCTTGAATTTCAGGACAAAGTATGATTTGAGAGAACTAGACAAATGTCTATCTTAAATTTAGTGGCTTTTAATCTTGCCTTACAGATAGGAATATTACAAGCCAACGTGTAGAATGTAACATTAATACCCATTAGAATAACAAATATTGGACTGTACATGTTTATTTTTTCTTTTATCATAAGGTACCAAAAAGATATCAAGGACTATGCTGTTTTCCATGGTCCTGTTTACACAGATAGCTGAGGAAGTCCAAGAATACCAGCGTAGTTCATCTGAGCAATTGCTGTATTACTGTATATGTATATGGTCATGGAACCTGCATGATATAAGTTCTATATATGGCATATAAGTGCTGGAGAATATACAGTAACTGGACTAATGGAGGATAATGTTAATGAACTCTCCTGGCATCACTCTTGTGAGAAAGTCCAGCTAAGAAGCACAGCCAGAAGTATTAACTGTCTATATTATAACGTTATATTAACAAAATCTTGCAATTTGAAAGTACATCTCTCTCCCCTCTTATCTTTACTGTCCAAGAAACCAAGGATAGTCCATTTTTGTCACTTTGCCATTCCTTCTGTGAGCTTAGCTTCTTCTTCTTTTTCAACCATTGTGAAGTCTCTGAATCTTCCTCATCTCCCAAGGCATTGCCACATATCAGTTCACCTGTTGCTTACCATATCCATAAAATTTGTGAGTGCTTCTCAAACAAAAAGTATTTGTCATGCACTGTGATTCATAATTCATTAATGATTTCTTGAAAAAGTCATTTCATCAGGTGGGCTTTACTTATAAAATTTTCTAGGAATCACTGCTTCATTTAGTTTAATTTAGATTTTCAATTGTGAAAAATCAATTTCATTAGGACTGCTTTCTTTTTAACAAGAAGCTAAAGCTCATGTTTAATCTTGCAACACAAAAGAAGAAATGTGTGGTCTCACTTGTAAAATGCAAACTATATAAAGAAAAACCTGTTTCTTTAAACACTAGTCACAACCCGAACTGGTTGTGTCATTTTGTACGTGGAGTGCTGAGACCTGGCCTGCTCAAGTTGTAGCCACGCTGATGAATTAAACCACGCTGATGAATTAAAAGTCCTCACAGGCTGCAAAGAAATATCTGACATGCTATGAGCTGTTTTGGGGCTATAGCACTGGCAATAGTAATAAGTCTTGGAGATGCTTGCCATCACATTTTTGAGGGTAGTGGCAACAGTGAATTTATTACTTTTTTAAAAAAAGGTCAGTGGGTTGCATAATACATCATGTGTTGTGCAGGCCAGGCTTAGATATCATTCAATCCCCTAAACAAATAATTCTGGTGGTTCTAGAATTATTGAAAATATGGCCAAGGAACCAAATTGTGCTGAGGCATTATGACAAATCATAAATTCCACAGTGATATATAAATGTTATCCTTAATGATGAGTGAAAAACGAGCAGCTATTTACCCTTCCCTTCTTTCCATAGGGAAAAGTTGTCTGTGGCTCGGCTACAGCAAGAAGTTGCCCGCAGTAAGAGTGACGGAACAATGGTAAGTTTTGGCAATCCTCCAATTTGTATTTCCAATTGTATTGAAGTTAAGCCTTCAAGCATGCTGACTTTGATAGCAAGTAGAACCAAAATATAAATGCAGTCAAAACTTTCTAAATGTATCTTTCTCTCTTTTTTTTTGGGGGGGGGGGGGNCTCTTTTTTTTGGGGGGGGGGGATATCCAAATCTGGGCAAGGTAAGAATCTTAGGAAAATGTTATCAGTAAAAATTCTGATTTCCCTTCTGATGACCAAGTGAAAAATCATAGTAATTAAGTAAATAAACAGGCAATTAGAGATTGGAATTAGATACACTTGGTTAGTAATTAATCACCCATTACTGGCAATTGACAAAGAAAGCCATGAAAATGCTTGAAAGATTGATTATGCTAATCCTTAGTCTTAGATCCATTCAGATTTTCCCTAATTTTTGTTGTTGTTGTGAGATTCATTTACAGTAGAGCATTAGAAAGCTACAGTGCAAAATTAGCATTGGTAATCACAGTATTGATTTAACAAGATTTAAATTTTTCATGAACCTTCCTGCATTTTTTTTTATGCCCTCACTTTGTGAATGAGGTCTGCTTACGTTGAGCTGAAGGATCATATGAAGATAAAAGCTTGATTCAATATAATGGTAAATCGGGATTTAGCACCATCTGGAAGAACTTCTGTGACACTGAATGAACCCTAAGTCTTTCATTCTTTCTTTTCTGTCTGTTTACATGGTCAGAAGGAGGATTCAGTTACTGTGATTTGTGCCTTGCTATTACATACAAGCCAGAGAACATTCATTAAAGCAAACTCTGGTTAGGAAACCAAGTTAGGTTTTGCAGTCCAATTAGCAATGTATAAGTATTAATTTTAAATTGAATTGCCTGATGTGTAGTCTATAATAAACTAGAAATTGTGGAAACTGGGTCCTGATCAAATCCTTCTTTGAGCTATGTTATAAAAGAGGTAACCTAGAGGCTTTTCTGGGTCTACAATATCATTCATATGATACAACAATGAATACAAGCGCAACCAAAATTCTAGAATTGGCTTCTTCTAATTTGAAATTTAATGAGACCAATAATTGTTTTATATACGTACGTGTATAAAACCCAAACTATGTTACAGTTATAAGCCTGGTGAAAGAGATGCCGCTTACAGACCTTCTAAGCACCAAGATAATAAATGGGAAATACAACTTTTGTAGCATTCCTTTTTACTGATAGATCAGTTTAATACTTTTTATTGGCTAACATTTTTCTAAATACTTTTGTCTGTCCCTCTGATATGTTTTGAAATTTAACTTTTCACTTACCTATGTCATTTGGCATTTGTTCTATGCCAGTCTCTATTCAGCTGAGGATGAAATTGTGGAAAAAAGTATCACAAAACAAGTGGGGGGAAAAATCTAATAAAAATTGAATGGAACATGCTGTCTCTTTGTTTCCAGTATCATAAACATAAATATGATTTTGGCATTTTGGGGACCCTTTCAAGGGATGCCCCTCCATAAAGCTGAATGCTCATAACTATATAATATAAATGGACAAGCTTAAATTTAATTCAAAATTAATTGCTCCTTTGAATATAATATTTTGAGCCAAATCAGCACTGGTAATAGAATTACAGGTTCTACTTGATTTATAACCATGTGTTTATTAACTATTCAAAGTTACAATAGCATTGAAAAAAGTGACTTACAACTGGTTCTCGCAGTCTCAATTGAGGTTGAAAATAGAAGACTTCCTGTACTTTAGGCTATATCATTTTCAGAGGTGGTATTCAGCAGGTTCTGATCAGTTCTGGAGAACCGTTAGCGGAAATTTTGAGTAGTTCAGAGAACCGGCAAATACCACCTCTGACTAGAGATTTTACAGTATCCTTCCCTTGCCATGCCCCCAAGCCACGCCCACAGAACCAGTGGTAAAAAAAACTTAAAACCCGCCACTGATCATTTTGCATTAATTTATTCCACAATAAAACTTAAATTTCTCTTTGAGCAGTAGTTTGGATCCCATGTTTATTATAATGGATGAAAACTTGGGCTTAAGATACATCTGAGATGCTGAGAACCTAGAGAGAGGACCAGCACGGCTTCTTCTCAGTTGCCTGTTTTTACACATGACTGTGACATAAACCTCTTCTTGCCCTACTTCAGTTTCCTGTAATAGAAACAACTTTAGCAGCTGGCTTTTTAATTACAACTATTATCTTTCATAGTTCAAGAATTTATATGGCCTCTTCTCAGCAAGTCTAGGGCCACTGATGCTAATGCTTCTATTTCTTAGTTCCCAGGCAATAATAGTTGTATCTTGCTTGGTGATAGAACTTTTCCCATCAGGTGGTAAAAAGTTCAAAGGCTGAATTTTCATGTCTCAATGAATGCTTATTGTCAGAGGCAATATAAAAACATTGTCTCTCCTATTGACTTGGTTTTCTCAAAAGGATGTCACTAATCGTCCTATTGCAAATGGGAACCCAAACTACGATTCTCTTGTCTAAATTGGAACTACTAGCTTAATCTGACAAATGCATTTAGATAGGACTCTCTCTGTGTACTTTTGGACCAGATAATGGCATCCTTGATTTCTGGTCTCAAGGAAAAAGATTTCATTTTTTTTTTTTTGAAATCTGAAGTCAGTTTTGCTGTGTTGGTTTTCTGGACAGTTTAAAAAGCTCTGGAGAAGTTTTCAAGTGCCAGGAAAAAGGATCTGTGGACATCCTATCTTTGGGCATTCTGGCCCAATTCTTCATCCAGCTTATGAGATCAAAAGAGGATGAAGAAGTATGTCCTGGTATGTTACGCTTTATATCCTTCAACTTTACTTTTAAAGTCATTGAAAAAGGTTTTTCTAATTGGCGTGAAGAAGCTGTAATTTTATTTCTGTGGGCTTGTTTCTCTGTGCAGCTGCCTACGGTTGGTGGTACATTAGTCCTTTAGTTCTACTTGAGATTCTTTGCAGTTATCTCATTCAGATGTAAGGATTTTCGAGAGCTTTTAGTAGTTTTTTTGTGCTTTATTTCAATTCTGTAAAATCTCTTTGCAGTTTCCAAGAACCATTATAAATAAATAAAAGAGTAACAAGAATTAGAGAGGCAATAACTATTCAGTAGTTTCAAATAACAAAATGTTCTGTTATAAAACATGATACAACAATAAATGTATTCAGTATTGGTGTGGGAAAAATGTCCACTTAAATTAGGAATTAGAGGGATTTGAGATGTATCAACAAAGTGTCTTTTATTGTTGCATATGCAATTACAGTGTTCACATGAATCCTCAGCCAAGGTTGTAGAAGAGAGTTTTTAGATCAAATTATTTTGGGTTATTACTTAGAAATGATAAAGAAATACTGCAAATCGCAGTGTGAGAATCTGTATTGGAATACTTCTGATAATACATTGATGATTGCAGGACATCACCCCTGCATTCCTTGAAACACAATCTGTCTATCAGATAAATGCATACAATTGGGAATTTCTCATGATTCATATTTCAGCACTAATCATTTTTTTTCTGTTTGGTAGCCTTTGTCTCAATGAAGCATTTCATTGTATTCCTTTAACCTTTATTAACTCTTATCACTTTTTTGTTTATTTTTTAGGCTGTAGCATAAATTACAGCTGTCAAGATCTTTATTTCATAAAGATTAAACCCAAATCAATTCTTCAATTAGTCTTTCAGGTTGGCATAGATTTCACTAAGGATAGGCCAGAAGTCCTTATTTTGCTATGTTCCCTGCTGTGGGTTAAAGTAATACAAAGTGATTATCATGGCTTCTACTCTGCATCCATCTAATTCACACCTGCACCCTTTTGTAAAAGCACAACACTTTAACTGATTATGAGGTCCCAATTGGTTTGGTTCTTTTCCTTTTTAAAATCCTTGAACGTTAGATTGATTTATGAATGTATCAGATTCTTTGTTAGCGTGTAAACTACTAATTAATTTAAAACTCCTATGGGAAAAATTAAAGCCCTGGTTAAGACTTTCAACAGGCTCAGATGGTGCTAATAATAGGAAAGCAAGTTATATTAATGAATTTAAGTGTAATCATTCCTATCACATCCCTTCTCCCAAATTACTTCCATATGCAGGAAAAAGCTGGACCAAACTAGATGGAACAAAAAAGAGTTAGAAAATAAAGCAACATCTTAAATCTTGAATTAAATAGTGACTGTGGCTATTTTGGTGGTGGTTTAATTTTATATTCTTTAAATTAATATTATAACTATATCCTGACTAGATGGTATGTGATTAAGAAAAGCTATATACTTTATAAATGCAGGTCTTTTATTAATAACTTTGTTCATATTTGTTAACACTTTATCAAATTACTTATACTTTTTAGCTACAAATTTGTTGTGCATTTATATACCTTTTAAATGAGTGAGATAGAACATGTTCATAATAAATTGAGTTGATTGCAATGATAAATCTACCCTTGCCTAATGATATTCCAAACTCTGTCAGAAGAAGCTCTGTATGGATTGAGAACCCCGCTCCCCCAATTCCCCTAAAGACTTTCAACTGTACAGACACCATTTTACTAGATGGTGACCTCAACTTATGACCACAATTGAGTTTAAAATTTCTGTTGCTAAGCAAGACAGTTAAGTGAATTTTGCCTCATTTTACAACTTTTCTTGCCACAGTTGTTAAGTGAATGACTGCCATTGTTAAATTAGTAACACAGTTTTAAGTAAATCTGGCTCCCCCGTTGACTTTGCTTGTTAGAAAGTAGCAAAAGATGATCTCATGACCCTGGTCCCTGCAACTATCATAGATACATAACAGTTGACAAGCATCTAAATTTTGACCATGTGACTGTGGAGATGCCACAATGAAGTGTGAAAAACAGTTGTAAGTCACTTTTTTTGTTGTAACTTTGAACGGTCACTAAGTCAAGAACAACCAAAAAGATCCCATTGCTTCTGAGACTTTCTGGAAGGGGCTACTCACTAGAAGAGCCATAATGGGCAATGAGATTCCTATTAGTGGATAGGCTTTCATTAGAGTACATAAGTGTTGATGATGAAATTCTAGATGAAGTTGATGCTTTCCAATTTCTCTAGACTCCTGGCAATTGTTTGAACTGGTTTTTGTAGTTGGCAAAATTTTTTCAATTATTTTGCCATTGCCTCCTTCTTAAGACTGGGAGTAGGTGACTGTCCCCAAGGTCACCCAGTTGGCTGTGTCCTTAAAATGGGACTAGAACTCTCTGTCTCCTGGTTTCTAAATTGGTGCCTTTATCCACTACACTGGCATAGTGCATTCATTCATGTTCATGTCATCTCATGTTTTAGTCAGTATACTGTATATTGACAGTACAGTTAATCCTTGACTTAGGACCACAGTTGGGAACAGAATTCTGGTTGCAGTCATTCAATCAAGGCACCACTTGACCAGGCCCAATTTTTCAACCATTTTTACGGCAGTTGTTAAGTGAATTTTGTGGTCATAAGTTTGAACCCACTCTCCAAAATGGGTATGTTTTGCTGTTAAATGGCTGATTGTAAAAACGTGGCAATGCCATTTGATAGAGGGCAGCAAGGGATTGACTTTATTTCAGTTCCAAACCTTACCTGGGACAACTCTGATTATTCCTTAGATTTAGGACTAAGAAACATCTTTAGGACTATCAGGAAAATCTAGGCATCCTGAAAAAAGGTAACATCTCCATATTATTTCCAAAATAACTATATGATGCATCTATATTGTCACTGGAAATAAGGCTTCTTTACCTTGCATATGCATAATATTAACAAATTTTCTTAGATGTGGATGCCTAATCAAATTATATTAGAAATTATGCTAGAAATCTAATTTAAAAAAACACTTACTTTTAACCACATGGGTGGAAAGAACATGTCCTCACTTCTTCCTGGGATACCTTTGCTATGTTGTTGTGTTCCATAAGATTATGTTTCTTTTGGCTTGGGCAGGAAGGGTCTGTAAGGTTATTCATCACCGAAATTACCAGTATTGTCCAGTTACACAAACATGTGTCTAAAAAATGATAAGATTTGATTAGGCCTGTTTATGTAGAGATAAACAAGATGTCATTCATACTTTGGAAGAAAGGACAAAAATATTGTGACTTTATATTTTCTATAATTAGAAAAAAAACACTGTGTGTATTAGGTCACCCTGTGTGCTTCTCACTGCCATTGTGGCAGTCTTCCCTCCACCACCCCCCATGATCATTTAAATGTCTCTTATGTCATTAATGTTGCTCCATTAATCACCTGGCAAAGAGTGATACAGGCTCTGCAAGGATGGCTGTCTGAGAGAGCCAGCACATCCTTTGGGCCTTTATTGGGGGTGTTGGAGTCACATGCATGCTTTTGAAAGAGCTGTTTTATACATGGAAGCATAATGTTCCTCTTTCAGCTTAGAAGCATTTGCTTTTTTTTTTTTTTAATCACAGAAGGGATAAATCTGTGCAATTGCCGAAGGCAGTTAGAAATCCTTTCATGGTTCAGTGTTGGGATTATTTGGAAATGCACGTTGCTTAGCAGTGAACGAAGTGTTAAAAAATAAGATGAAAAGACTAACTTACCTTTCCTTCCTTCCTTGCAAAGAGGTGGGTCGAGTATCTAATGTATTTGAATTTGTTTCCAGTAATTTTGGTATTAATAATAAACAGTAATATCTTAGCTGAAGCCTGTTATTTTTCCTAGGTTGGTTTTGTGTGTGTGTGTGTGTGTGTGTGTGTGTGTGTGTTTATTTTAGCTCTTGTCAATCTGTGGATATAAGAACTGCATGTGAAATTTAATGTGGATCATTATGCATGATAGGTGGGTTCATTATTGGACATTCTGGAAATCATTATGGTTTAAGTCAACTTTGTTCCTTAAAAGCCTCACTGCTCCATTTAGAGAAATGTCATCATAATTTCAGCCAATGTCCTGATGAGCAAGCTCATAATTTTAAAAAAGATCTATAACCAGTTTAGCTTTGACCATTCGTTGACAAAATTCTTGTGTATAGGTAGCAGTAATAGACTCCAGGAGGAATTTTAGAATTGCTGATGCTCAGAATCGAACTATTTCTGAGTAGGAATTGCTATTAAATTATTTATGTTCCAATCATGCACTTAAATAAGTCTTCCAGTTCTTGACTCTTTTTGTCCAAATCTTTTGAATGACATAGGAAGAGCAGTTCTAAAAACTGATATTTATCTGCAACCTGCCTTTTTCATTCAGGAGGCTGGAACCAGAACAGAGCATCTATGATTTGTTTTTCTTGGAAAGCTTGCTACTTAAAGTCAATTTATAATTTACCTAATTTCCCTTCTAATGCCTTTATATCTTTGTTTAGATTTCTGCCTCCTGCTGGCCAACTCAGTTTTTTTAAATTATAGATTGCATTTTGCTGTAATATCCTAGGCTTGTATTTATATTTTAATTTCTAGGTAGCAGTAATATCCATGATGTTTATTAGAAGTTAGCTTTCTTCTGTAATTTAGAACTTCATCCGAAATACTGAAACCTGCCCTCTTATTTGCAAAATCCTGATTAAAGGTTTTCTATCCTAGAACATAATCCTTTAGTTATGTTCTAACTTCTACTTCTAGTTAGTTTCTGAATGGAGAGATTACCCTGGAGAAAAATCTGCCTGTGTGGTTGCTAAAAGTTAACATTGATTTGTGGACACATAATCGTGCATCTAATTTCATTTTCTCAAATTTGGGACCTTCCATATGGGCAGATTCTACATCTTAGAATTAACCAATCAGCATGACTGTTGGTAAAAATTCTGGGAGTTGAAGTCCACATATTTGAAAGTTGTTTAAACTGGCTGTTATTTTTTCTATCCTTGATATCTGTCATTGTCAAATTGTCATTCTTGGATTTAGAGATTATAGATTTCTTGCTTTGACTCAAGACAAATGGATTATTGCAGAGAAGTAAGAAGTCATACACAAAATAAATTCCCCTTCTTGTAGCTCACCCAGACTCATTCTCTCTCCCTCTCTCTCTCCCTCCCTCCCCCTCTCTCTTTCTCTTTATCACTCTCTCTCTATCCTATCCTATCCTATCCTATCCTATCCTATCCAATCTTATCAACTCACCCACCCACCCACCCATCNCTCTCTATCCTATCCTATCCTATCCTATCCTATCCTATCCAATCTTATCAACTCACCCACCCACCCACCCATCCTTCTGTCTATCTGAGGGAAATGGCGGTTAAGAAATATGAAGCATAATTAAAAGGTTTGTGTGTATTGTTTGCATGGGTGTGTATACATGTGTGTGTGTAGTGTGGTGTATATGTAGTGTATATGTATATGGTCCTATTTTTTTGAGTCAAAGGCGATATGGTCAGTCATTTCCCAAACTTGAAACATTCTGCTATTTTATGTTATTTTTATATAATAAATAACAATAAAGCATAATATGTTATAGCAGCCAAAAGTTGCATGTGCAAATGGCTAGGGAGAAAGCTGTCTTTTTACCTATCCACATTTTTCATAGCTGTGGCTGCTTTCTGGGAATTTGCTTTCCTTCTGAGGTAAAAACCTGTCAATAATTTAGCATCACAATACAACTGGGAGATGTATGTCTGCTGCCCTGAAAACAATGCTACACATTTTAGCATGATTTACTACGTTGCAACTGTTCTGAAGTTTGCACCATCCTTTGCATGTAGAATGAGGACGTAATTCAGCACAGCCATTGTAGATCAAGATAGTCTTTCAAAGATTGAACAGCTATACGGAAAATACTAAATATGTCCCCCTAGTGGCTGTCCTTCATTTCACTCAGTGTATGTATGACCTATGAGGCTTCAGTTATTAGTGGTTTCTTTGCTTGGGAGTCCACACTGGTTAAGGGTTGGTGACATAGTGTGTGGGTTTCTGTTCCTTGCAGCTAGAACTAATTGTTGATATTTCAAAATTAGTTGGAGAAAATATTTTTTTATGGTCAGTGATGGGGGCAGGGAGTGATTCATAGTACACATAAAGGAAGCAGATCAAGCCATGATATTTATGGCAACTAGTGCTATAAAGGAAGCATTAATGTGATGGAATGCTTTCCCAAAAGAGAGGGAGTGTATTCCAGAGGAGCAAGAGACAACACAATTTAAGGCTAGGTCACACTGGCCGACGGAAGCAAAACATATGTAAAAAGGACACAGCGGACGAGAAAATTTTCCATCCGTTGTTATCTGCTCTCAAAAGTGCCCCAAGTAAATTTGCTATAAACAGAGCAGACAACAACGGAAAGGAAGCGGATGTGGGGAGGACTTGTAGCGCGGAATGTAAAGCGTGATGTTCGTAGGAAGCCTAGCGGATGAAGGTGGATGGAAGCGGATGACACATCCGCAGGGCTTCCGTGGGAGAACAGCGAAGCGTATGTAGTAGCGGAGCAGATGCGCTAGCGGATGCGTGTGGATGACACGGATGCATCACGTGATGCATCACGGACACCTATGATGCCTAGCGGTATGCCCGCAGATGCAAAGTGTTCACTGTGCATGCAGGGAGGATGAATTGTGCAAGCTCCACAGATATAAAAGGAGGCAGCTCGCAAGCAGGTCCCAATTCAGAGGAAAGACCTGCTGCCAGAGACATCTTGAGAGAAACCATGGGGAAGAAGAGAAGGCCTGTGCCTACTCCTGCCAGCCCTGGCCAAGAAGGACAGACCACCATCCACCCCCTGGCGCTGACTCTGAAAGCTGCTGCTGCTGCTCCTGTGTGTTGCTGCTGCTGGTGCTTCTCCTGCTGTGCTGCTGTAGTCTGTGGTGCTTCTCCTGCTGCTGCTGCTGCTTCTCCTGGCTGCTGCTGCTGTGGTGACCAGCCCAAGGCCCTCAAAGCCCTGCTGCTGAAGGCACTGAAGCCCTGCAGAGGAGAAGAGCAAGGCAAGGAGAAGGGGGAGGAAACAGTTTACTCCATTTCTGAAAGACCATGAAGAGGAGGTGCTGGAATGGCTATGGAGACGGTATCTGTGGAGGAAGGGCCACAGGCTCTATCGTGACACAAGTGGAAGCAGCGACAGTGGAGAGAGAGGTGGAGAGCCTGCGCTACACTTCAGATGTCTCTGGGGTGGGTGGCAAGCATAGGCACACCTGGTATGACAAGCTGCACCTTGAAGAGATCTGTGCAGACTGCTGTTCAAGTCTCACTGACCGGCTGAAGACCTATGTCATGGCCAGGTGCAGCTTCCTGGAGGGTGGAGATCCGGCCACGAGGAGCAGCCCTCTGTCAACCCTCTTCCTCAGACAGCCACAGAGAGCTCCTCTTCCAGCCAGGAGACAGCTACAGTGTCCAGGCAGGTGTCTTTGGAGGGCCCCACGACAGAGACCCCCCCCGACAGCCTGCACTCCCCGTTATCAGAGGACGTGGAGGCATCCCCTGTCTCAGATGAGCAAGAAGAAGCAGCCCACCAGAGAACCAACCCACCCCCACCCCCAGCATCCACCTCCACAGAAAGCAGGCAGCAGAGGCAGACCGGAGCGACAGAGCCACACTTCCTCTTGAGATCAGACACAATAAAAAAGCCAGCCACAGATCTTCTTTTCCAAGCTGGTCTACTTGACTACCATCCTCCAACCACAAGCTCCCTTCATCAGTACGTGAAGCCAGACCCTCAGGGACAGCCGAGGCCCGTAAGTACTAGGCTGATATGAAGGAGATAGATCACAGCCTGTCTCTACCGTGTGTCTGCACACCCTCTCAGCCCATGCTTCTGAACCATGTTTGAGCGTTCTACCCACTCCATCTGCTTCCTCCTCCCCAGTGCGAAGTGTCTTTCCGTAAAGTAGGCGTGTACGAGCTCTCTCTCTTACGTGTACTGATTCAGTCAGCCCCTCAGAGCTTGACCTCACAGTGCGCGGTTCTCTTTTTACTCTACACTTTACGCTCAGATAGCGTGTCTCGACTTCCCACGGTAGCAGAGCGAGCCATGGTCTTCCCAGTCTTTCCACACCCATGGATCCTTCCGGTGTGCCTGCTCTGTCCACCCGACACTCTAGCAGCACCCTCTCAGCCTCATGGACCAGACCTGCCGCAGATCTGGCTAGAGATAGCCCACTTACCACTCCTCCTTCCTCCACCCTCAAAGAAGGTGTCGTGCCTCCTTGCATCATGCCGCCGCCCTATCTCTCTTCCCCTTTT
>BHFT01074623.1:0-12695 GCA_004320025.1 Laticauda laticaudata | reverse complement strand
GATTCTTGACTCTTGATGAATGTATCTTTTCTTTTATGTACACTGAAAGCATTTACACCAAGACAAATTCCTTGTGTATCCAATCACACTTGCCCAATAAAGAATTCTCTTCTCTTCTCTTCTGTTCTATTCTACATTATCTTCCCTTCCATATTCTATTTCTATTTCTATTCTACTGTGGAACTTTGCTCATCAGAAAGTCACAAAAATGGACTTTTTTTGTCCCTGGTTGCTGCAACCGTCATAAATGTGAGACAGATGCCAAGTGTCTGAATTTCGATCAGGAAACCATGGGGGATGCTGCAATAGTCATAAAAGTGTGAAAAACGGGCAAAAGTCACCTTTTCAAAAGCGCCGTTGCAACTCTGAATGGACACTAACAGGACTGTTGTAAATTGAGGACTGCCTGTATTACTAGCATTGGAATAATCTTCGCCGTTGCTGCTTTAATTGTGGGAAATGGATAATGACTCATGGACTTTAAAGAGGGGTCTTTTAAAAAGAGCAAGGACAACGATGACAGACTTTGGTGAGGAATTAGAATTGGCAGGATGCCCATTTTGCATTTTTATTCCCCATTTACAAACAGTTCCTGCTTTTCTGAAGCAGGACAGTCGGACTAGAAGGCCTCTTAATGTCCCTTCCAGCCCTGCAATTCTTCAATTACAGATAGTGTTCTGAGTATGGTAGCGTAAATTCAGCGCCAGAAAAGTAAACCCAGAAGACTCAGGTTTCATTTAACTTCTTTAAACTGTTTGAGCAAACTCAAACAGAAACAGACATCAAGTTTCACTTCAGTTCAGCAGGCAAGCAGAGGAGAGGAGCAGTTTCATTTTCAATAGACAGACTCAGAGCTCAACATAGCTTCAGAGCTGCAGAGCTTAATGTAGAGCCACGCCTAGGCTACTTCTAGTTTCAGTTTCCAGCCTAGGCTACTTCTAGTTTCAGTTTCCAAAACAGTCCTCATTGGCTGATTTAGTTGCTATGCCTATTCATTGGCTGACCTTGTTACCATGCTCTATCCCAGTTCATGTACATACTATGAAAGATAGTCCTCGCATTACGAGGATGAAAGTTTGAGCCCAAAATTTATGTTGCTATGCAAGACAGTCATGAGCTTTGCCCCATTTTACAACTGTCTTGCCATGGTTGTTAAGTGAATCCCTGCAGTTACGAAGTTAGCAAGTGGGTTGTAAAGTGAATCTGGTTTCCCCAGAAGGTTGCAAAAGGGGATCACATGACCCCAAGACATTGCAACCATCATAAATATGAGCCAGGAATCAAGCGTCTGTATTTTGAACACATGACTAGAGGGATGCTACTGTCAGGCCTCTGGCACTTAACCCCATTTAAATCATGAGTCTCTAGCCAACTTCCAGAACTTAAAAAGGATTTATTGGGAGTTAGCATGCCGGTGCTACCTGGGTGTAGCCAACTCTGAGGCACATAATTCATTGTCACCCTTGATCCTGGTTTTCTCTCACCCCCTGGGTGTGTCATAATTCATATTCTACAATGGGACGCATCCATAGCCAAGAGTCATCAATCATCCTGTCATGACTCCAAGGTGGTTTCTGTGGAGCTGCGACAACTGAGTCTGTGTTCCTACCATATTGTGGTCATTAGTTTCCTGCGGGGCTGGCCGCAGAATCCTGTGGGTGTGAGATCATTTTCATACAGTGCCTGGACTCATTCTCTCTGTGGCCGGCATTTTCCCCATAGCACAAGATGGCGATTGCAGATGGACTCAGGTTGATGACGTCAATTGCCTGAATAATGACTGTGGTGGAATGTGGCTTGCTGAGTGAAGCGATACGAACCGTGGAGGAATTGTCAGTTGTTGTGGGTGGTGTATGGTGCTGGAGACGGTGATACTAATGTTATTTGAATAAGAGTGAAAGCCTGTAAATTTGATGGTAAACGGTAACATGTTACAAGCGTACCCTGGTTTAATGATTATTCCAGATGGTGAAAAAGCAGTAGCGGCCGGATGTTGGCTGCATCCATTAATTAATTAGATAATATGTTACATGCACAAATACAGCTCTGGCTGCAGATAAAGCCAGAGCTGACTTTAAACTATTATGCTTCGTTGTTACCTGATGTTTTGGCATGGAAGGAAAATAAAAGCTAACTACTTGTCCAGCGTGAGTGGTCATTTCATTGCATTAAATCCGGAAGAACAGCTGAGACATGCTCTCCAGTCAGAATTTTGCAGGGCAGAAACTTCAGTCACCTAGTTACTATCTTTGAAAATATTTATGGAATGCAAACTGCCCACTGCTCCCCCCTCCCTTTCTGCTGGAAAAGACCATAGAAATATTTTATGAGTTGACATTTGCAATGATTGTAAGTGTGAAAAATAGTCAAAAATCTCTTTTTTTTCCAGTACCACTGTAATTTTAAACAGTCACCAAACAAATGATTGTAAGACAAGTACTACCTGTATTTGTAACTGTCTGAGGTTTGCAAATATTGTAAATTAACCTGCAAAAAGCTGGAGGAAGCGTCAGAAACTCTTGGAAGAAATATCCATCTGATTCAGTTCCAAGCTAGGAGAAAGACACTGGAAACATGGAGGCTGACTGGAAAGATGAAGCAGAACCACTTGGGTTTGAGGTCCTGAGTAGCTGAACACATGGAGTAGAGAGTGAGGGGTTTTTACACCTTCTCTTGGATTTTGCACTTGAGCTTCCTATTCCTGTGCAAGAACATGTATTACATTGGCTGTTGTCAGGGTTCATAGCTGGCTCTGTAGGTTGTCTGAGCTCTCAGGTTTGGCTGAAGTTTGGACTCTGAAGTAATGTCCTTAGGAGACTGTGCAATGTAGTGAGCACTGCTGCTAGTGGGTTAATCCTATTATGTCCTGGAGGGTCATGTCTTAATCCCATCACCCTGGAGCTGATGGTCTTTTCTTTTGTAGATAGGCTGGCCCATTCCTTTTCAATGGGCACCAAAATATCTGCTGGGAGCTATTAAGAAAGGTGGGGGCTGCTTTCTGTCTCCAAGAGCGTGTTTCTCCATTTCTCACCCAGGATAATTTAATAGTCTGCCTTTTTAATATTTCTCAAAATATTTCATTCTTCTAGGAGAGGGATCTTCCGTCCAAAAAACATCCTTTTTTCTTTTCCTCTTTGTGTGTGTATGTGTGTGTGTGTGTGTGTGTGTGTGTGTGTGTGTGTTTTAACTGCTGTCACATTTGCTTTGTTCATTTTTCCCCCTTTCACTATAATAGTAAGAAAACAGTTTGAGATTTGTCTTTGGTGACATTTAAAAGCACCATCAGTGAATATTGAATGTAGTTTTCTCACCACTTGAGTTCTGTGTGTGCACAATTTACTAAATCCTTTTTTACTTTGTGCCATTGTTTTTCTTAATCCTGAGAAATCTTTAAAATGTGCAGACTTTAATTCCCAGAACTCCCCAGCCAGCAGCGGGGAATTCTGGCAGTTGAAGTCTACCTATCTTAAAAATGTCAAGGATGAGAAGCACTGCTTCAAAGAAGGATGAAGATGCTTTTTGGCCAAGCTCTATTCCTGCTAAATGTACATTTTTATTTTTATTTTTTGGCAGTGTTATAAACACAGTTGCTAATCCCCCATCCAATACTAACCAGGAATAACCCTGCATGGCTTCCAATATTTGCCAAGGTTTAACTTCTGCCACCCGTTAAGACCGCATTTTGTCTCATGGTTCATTGAATAAACCCAATGGCTTTCCAGAATGCAATGCACTCTAAGCAACCACAACTTTCTTTCAAATCCAATTAATTATATTGGTGTGCAAAACGTTATCCTTCAGCTAATAAATGAGGGTCATAACATTTATTCAATTTTCTGTAGCCTATACTTAACCAGGATCAGTTCTTTTTTTTGTTTGGTTTTTGCTCATAAATTATGGAAAGTTTCTTGCATGCATTCCTCTACTAAAATCAAAAGGCTTGCAAATGTAAATTCCTTTTTTCTTCCTTGCAAATGGAATAGGACCTGCTTTTGTGAATTACAAAACAAGCAAAACTGCGGGCACAAAGCAAACCATTTTTTCTAGATCAACAGACTGCATTAGCAATAAAGTATATTGCATGTATTTTGCAGCTAACTTTACACAGGGTTGGATTAAAAGACCTCCAAGGTCCCTTCTAACTCTGTTAATTCTGTTACTTATCTTGACCGGTCTTGAGAAAAAAGGGGATCTAATCTGATTTCTTTTTGGGTGAGAGATCACCAAAAAATCCTAAGGTTGTACTCTAGGCTGTGAAATTTTTGTCTGTCTGTCTCTCCCTCCCTCCCTCCCTCTTATCTATCTATCTATCTATCTATCTATCTATCTATCTATCTATCTATCTATCTATCTATCTATCTTCTATCTATCCTGCCTGCCTGCCTACCTACCTACCTTTCTGTCTATCTGTTTATCAACTGTCGATCTATAATCTGTCTGTCTGCCTATCTGCCTATCGTCTGTCTATATCTATCTATGTATCTATCTATCTATCTATCTATCTATCTATCTATCTATCTATCTATCTATCTATCTCATCTGTCTGCCTACCTGTCTATCTATAATCTGTCTGCCTGCCTATCTATCTATCATCTGTCTATGTCTGTCTGTCTGTCTGTCTGTCTGTCTAGAGCTAAATTCTTACTACTGACTATTTCTCTAGCAACAGAACCTGCTTTCTCCTTAAGGAGAAAATGCAAAAACCCTTAAACTTAGAGGTTTAAATCTAAGGGAAAATCTCTCAGGGACCCTCTATGAAACTTTGGGGTTAAAATCCCCTGACAAACTCCTTTTCACCTTTTCTTGCAAATCCTGGTAGTATTTTTTTTTTAATCCCACCACTGTTGCAGTGGGCAACTAAACATTGCCTCTTGGGTTGACAATATGTGATCGTTTTTGGTTTTCATAAACTCTTCACACTGGAACAACTTGCCTCCAGAAGTTGTGATATAGGGTTTCCTGCCTGAGCAGGGGGGTGGAATAGAAGACCTCCAAGCACCCTTCCAACTCTATTATTCTATGTACATGGTTTTTTGAAACTGGAAAAGCTAAAACATTTGGACACAGAACATCTCCTCCAGCACTGAATTACAATCTCCAGGAGTTGCTCCTTAACTAGAAAACCCCACCAAGGGACTATTATTCTGTGTATATAGATAGTCCTTGACTTACAACTCCAATGGAGCCCAATATTTCTATGGTTAAGTGAGACATTTGTTAATTAAATTATGCCCCATTTTATAACCTTTGTTGTTTGTAACATGGTTGTTAAGTGAATCTGGCTTCCTTATTGACTTTGCTTATCAGAAAGTCGCAAAACGGGAGCATGTGACCTTGGGACATAGCGATGGTCATAAGTATGAACCAGTTGCCTATAAGCATTGGAATTTTTCCCTTCAACCGAAAAGAATGAACTTCTGAAAACCAGGGGTTTCAAAAGGAATCCTTTATTGAAAGGGATTTAAACCCAACACTAGGCAAAGCAGAGTCTAAGATATTTCCAGGCATACAGTCATAGATAAAGGAAGTTAGAAACTCTCCCCTTATTGAGATGTGGATTTAGTCAAACAAAGAACCAACATGTTAATTCCCCCCTCTCATTCTCTGGGAACATATCTTAGCAGAGTTCCCAGGAGTGTCTTCCAGAGCTGGAATTTTTATGATACCTTCTCATCTTGTATTCTCTTCAAGAGGTGACAATTTCTAGACATCTGGCTCCACTCCTCCAGTTGTATATCACATGCATGTTGTACAGAATCAATTTAGGACTTAATATATTCAGGTTACATCAAAAAGGATTACTGGTACCAACTTCCCCCTACCCTTCTTCTTCCATTAAAGAATGGCAGATACATGGATCTGACATTGCCAAGCATCTGAATTTTGATCACATGATGGCGGGGCTGCTTGCTACAAAAGTCGTGAGTGTGAAAAATGCTCATAAGTCACTTTTTTTCAGTGCCGTTGTAACTTTGAATGGTCACTAAATGAACTGTGGTAAGTCGAGGTTTGCCTGTACTGTGGTCTCAACCTTCTCCCCATTTCCCGGAAGTTTTCCAACCTTCCGATCTACCAGATTCTGTGGAGCTTTAAAATACAATATAAATCCAGTCAGATGTTGTTTATTCACACATTTTCAGTGCAAAGCAAATTCCATTCTCCCAAACACTTGGCTGCAAAGCTTTTTTGTTTGTTTGTTTGTTTGTTTGTTTATGGGAAAGATTTTTATATAGTCTTCAGCCAAAAAGAAAAAAGAAAGAAAGAAAGCTTTCAGAGTAGCTTAGCAAAATCAATAATGTATCTAGTCAGGCCTCTCCCTCAGGCTTACAATGTAAAAGATTTGAAAGAAGGGGAGGGAAACCAACCCAGGGATGGTTCTTGATCTTTAGTGGGTAAAGAGGTAATTCAATCAAGCTCTTTGTTTTATTTTTCTATAATGCCTGGATCGTAGAACACAAATGATCTTGGAGGACAGTGGTGGGATTTCAAATTTTTTACTGCCAGTTCTGTGGGTGTGGCTTGGCGAGCATGGCATGGCTTGGTAAGTGTGGCAGGGGAAGGATACTGCAAAATCCCATTCCCTCCCCACCCCACTAACCTGCTTTCCAGCTCTTTTCTCCTGTGCAGGGCAACAAAAGAAGATCCAGCCGGCCAGCTGGAACTCTGGAGGTAGAGAATAGATGGGGCCGGTCCAGTCAGAGTTGGGATTTGCCTGTTCTCCAAACTACTCAAAATTTCCACTTCCAGTTCTCTAGAACTGGTCAGAACCTACTGAATGCCACCTCTCTTGGAGAACATAGAATCAGAATTAAAATAGCGGTGGAAGGGACTTTGGAGGTCTTCTAGTCCAGCCCCCTGAAGCCCCCCCCCCTCCAAGAAGGAGATACTATACCATTTCAGACAAGTATCTGTCCAGTCACTTCTTAAAAAATTTACAGTGATGAAGCACTCACAATGTCTGAAGGCAACCTGTTCCACTGGTTAATTGTTCTCACTGTTAGGAAGTTTCTCCTTAATTCCACGTTGCTTCTCTCCTTGATGAGTTTCCATCCACTGCTTCTTGTCTTTTCTTCTGCTTTGGAAAATATGTTGACCCTTTTCTTTGTGGCAGCCCCTCAGATATTGAAACACTGCTACCATGTCATCCCCAGCCCTTCTTTTCTCTAGACTAACCAAACCCAATTCTTGCAACCGTTTTTCATATGTTTTAGTCTCCAGGCCTTTAATCATCTTAGTTGCTTTTCTCTGCACTTTTTCCAAAGTCTCAACATCCTTTTTTTGTAACGTGGTGACCAAAACTGGATGCAGTATTCCAGGTACTAAGGCTTTATAAAGCGGTGCTAATACTTCATGTGATTTTGATTCTGTGCCTCTGTTTATACAACCAAAAATTGTATTAGCATTTTTTGGCTGCTGCTTCACATTGCTGGCTCATGTTTCCTAGTAAAGGAATCCATGGTTACATCAACACACACACACACACACACACACACACGCCAGCCAGCCAGTCTCTGCTTAACACCTCCTCCAAAGGAGACTTCAAGATCTTTCAAAGCAATCAGGTCCATTGATAAACAGCTCATAAATATTAGGAAATCTTTTTTGGGGTACAACTCTATATCCTTATAAGGTGATAGACTAGCCTACATGAGAGCTTGGTTTATGGTTCAGCATGTTGTGAAGACAGAAAAAAGAAAAGAAAAGGGCGTCATGTTTGTCAGGCCCCAGCATATAACTTTTATATACTGTTGTTGCACTCTAACCCCATCTAGTGGCCAGAGAGACAAAATACCAATTATATTGTCTTGAAGCTGACCCAACCCATTTTACCCATCAGCCCGCAGCTCTCAAACCAAGTGCACGCTGGGACGTCAGACTCCATTTCCTTTGGCATTTGGAGAAGGCAGAAACACAAAGAATACCTCTTAATCTGTGACACATGGTCATCCAAGGATAAACCCACATCCCACACACAGAACATCGCTGGTGAGATTTAAATTGCTTGTATTTATTAACTGTTACATTCAGCAGTAGTTCAATACTGTCCATCTTGGTTTGTATCCCTATTTTCCCCAGTTTCACCATATCCTGTTCTTTCAATAAAGCATTCAGATCTATGCACACAGTCTGTTTTATTGGAGGATAGGTGGGTTTAGCTGTATGTCGAGCTGCACAAAGACTAACATGTAGTGAGGATAGAACAATCTTAGCAGGTTGTATGAATCAGGCGATCCTATGAACCTGTAAAATGATCTTTGGTCCAACACAGCATGTTTATGTGAACCCCCAACCCACCCTATCAGATTTGGCATATGAAAACAATCAAGGCCACCACTGAGGGGCAGCCAAGAAGCTTTGGATATCCCTCTGCTGCCATCTAGGGGTCATTTAATTCAATGAAGTTATTGTGTATGACAAGAGATTGTTTTTCCCTAAACGGCTTTAATTCGACTCACTTACCCACTTTGCAATATAATCATTTCTCCTTGTTGTCACGTTAAAAAATTGCAGTTTGGCCATCAGGGTTTAAAGGTGTGCACCTTCCAATACTGCCTCAGGTGTGTTTACCTTATAGATAAATTTATTTCACATTTTTTTTCCTTTTATCTCCGAGTCATTAATTTCTTCCCTCTAGCCTAATTATGTTAGCTTTGTGTTGGATCATGTTAGCTTCAGCAAAATCAACCTTAATTATGTTGTGTGAGTTGCTTGGTTGTAATCCTTTATATCTGATAGTATTGTGAAAAATGTGTTCCTGAATCCCTCAAACCCACCCCCCCCAAATGTTAAGTATACCTGAGCTCAGAAACTAAGTGTGTTTAGTAAATCTGGTTGGCATGTGGATGGGAGACCACCAGGAAATCACAGAACTGGAGAATAAGAAGGGGATACCCTTTCCATAACATGCCAAGAAAACTCATTACAACTGTTACAAAAAGTTACAACTGTTTGTTTTGTGGCCGTTCGAAGTTACAGCGACACTGAAAAAATGATTTGTGACTGCGTTTCACACTTACAATCATTGCAGCATCCTCGTGATCAAAATTTGGAACACTTGACAATTGACTCATATTTATGATGGTTGCAGTATCCCTTTTGCGACCTTCTGACAAGCAAAGTCAGTGGGGTTCCCTTAACAACCGTGTTACTAAATTTAACAACTGCAGTGATTCGCTTAACAATAATGGCAAGAAAGGTCCTAAAACGGAGCGAAAATGTTCATTTAACATGCATTTCGCTTAGCAATCATACTTTGAGACTTCATTATGGTCACAATCAAAGATTACCTGAGATTTAGACTGAGGCTATTGAAAGGATAGGCTTCTCAAACTCAACCAGGCTTGAAGATGAAAACCAACATCCTGTTTTATTTCAAAACCAATTCAGCAAAAAAGTCTGTAGAGATTTTCAGTCTTTCAGGTCATGACTGTCCCAAAGGTGCTTTTTTTTTCAGGAGGCAAGTGGACTTTCTTGGTTTTTTTTTTCTTTTGAAGAATCCTTTCCTACTCCCACATCATTCCATGGGTATTCATCCCAAATTGTACAGCTAAAAGTCTGTGGAGATTCTCAGTCATCCAGGTTATGGTTGTTCCATATGGTTGTTATGCTTTTTTTTCAGGAGGCAAGTGGACTTTGTTGTTGTTTTTCTTTTGACGATGTTTTGCTTCTCATCCAAAAAGTTTCTTCAGCTCTGATAGGATAGTGGAGAATGGAAGGATTTATATTCTTTGCAGACAGCTGGTCATTTGCATCCTTTTAGTGAGCCATTGAGGCCACTTGGAGGTTTACCTGTGTCCTCAGGATCACCTGAATTGTGCTTCTGATTCCAGTAGTCTGCAATTTTCCTCTGAAAATCCATTCCTTTTTTCCACACCACTGAAAGGGTATTCATCCCAAATTGTATAGCTAAAAGTCTGTACAGATTCTCAGTCATCCAGATCATGGTTGTCTCAAAGGACAAATTCCTTGTGTGTCCAATCATACTTGGCCAATAAAGAATTCTATTCTATAATATATTATAAAGTCCAGTTGCCTCCTGAAAAAACACTTTTGGGACAATCAGTTCAGCAGTTTGTGCCTTGACAATCTGTCAACTTGGTTTGGGTCATTTTCTCGGAATTATCTGCTTAGTTTGCCACCAGGCTGTGCTCTTACACTACATATTCACATTCCATGCACTGATTTTTCTACTCCCAATGCATTTATTCAGCAGACCAAACATGGTAAGTGCCAGGCGTGAGTCGTGCAATGTCATAAGAAAATGCTGAATAATTAATGCAAGCAGGTCCAACTCTTGTAATCAAATGCAGGGACTAAGAAAGAGATCCTAGCAAGATAGATAGAATTTAGTTCTGACCATAGACTCCACTAATGAATCAACTTGGCTTGGACTATTTATATAATGAAAGAGCAGTCATCAACCCTTTTTTTTTAAAAGAGACCCAAGACCGTGCTGCCAATATTTTGTGGCAAGCTGCTAAATGACAATGGAACCATTTTTAGTTAAAAATGTCAACTCACATAAAATAAAGTCCTAAGCTTTTAAAAGGATAGAAAATATTTCTAGCTCGGGTGGTAGAGGTTGGCGATGGTTTGTTCTCCGATATTGCTGTACAGAGATGGTATAATGCAGGTTCTGACCAGTTCTGGAGAACCGGTAGCGGAAATTTTGAGTAGTTTGGAGCCATCAAACACCACCTTCTTTCTGACAGTGAGAACAATCAACCAATGGAACATCTTGCCCTCAGAGGTTGTGTGAGCACCATCATTTGAGACTTCAAGAAGAGATTGGACTGCCATTTGTCAGAAATGGTGTAGGGTCTCCTGCTTGGGTGGAGGGTTGGACTAGATGATCTACAAGGTCCCTTCCAACTCTGATTATCTGTTATCTGGTACCACCTCTGACTGGCCACACCCCCATCTATTCTCTGCCTCCTGAGTCCCAGCTGATCCACTGGGTCTTCTTTGGTTGCCCTGCACAGGAGAACGGAGCTGGAAAGCAGGTTAGTGGGGTGGAGAGGGAATGGAGATTTTTCAGTATCCTTCCCCTGCCATGACCACCAAGCTATACCCACCACACCATGCCCACCAAGCTCTCAAGTTCATCTTCTGAACATTTCATCATTGGACTAGATAACATCATCAGCTCATAAGGAATCATCAGGTCAACTTAATATCAGAATAGAGCTGGAAGGGACCTTGGAGGTCTTCTAATCCAGCCCCCTGCTCAAGTAGGAGACCCTATACCATTTGAGACAAGTGACTGTCCAATCTCTTCTTAAAAACAACCAGTGATGAAGCACCCACATCTTCTGAAGGCTAATCTGTTCCACTGGTCAATTTTCCCAACTGTTAGGAAGTTTCTCCTGAATTCCAGATTGCTTCTCTCCTTGATTATTTCCCATCCATTGTTTCTTGTCCTGCCCTCTGATGCTTTGGAAAAATAAAAATTGACTCCCTCTTCTTTGTGGCAGCATCTCAAATACTGGAATACTGCTAACATGTCCTCCCTAGTCCTTCTTTTTTTTAGATTAGCCAAACTCAAATCCTTAAGCATCTTGCAACCAGTCGATCAAATGACCAGCCAACCACGTGACCACATAAAACCAATATAAGTGGAGAAGAACTGAAAGAAGACACTTCAACCGATGTCCCACTGATGATATTACAGCAAACTCAAGAGAACAAGCCACCATCAACAATGTTTTAAGCTTCCAATGCTTGATTTGGTGCAATAAAATAGAGAATCCCTAGATTTTAGTTCACCCTCAGCTGTGGATGCTTCTGGAGTGGCTTTGATCCAATTTTTGACATCTTGGGGAAAGACATTATTGTCCTAAACTCACTGTCAGGATTCCAGCAATCACTTTAATTAAATCATAATTCTTGAGCCAAACTTCAAAAAACTTCAAAGGATTTAATTGAGGCGATGTAATGGCACTGCCTGTATGAAGCCAATTCTGGCATATGTAATTTACAGTCACCTGGCACCCTTGTTTCCCCCTTCCCCCTGGGTATCTCATAAACCAGATTCTCCAACTGAGCATGTTTATGGGCTGTGTGTCATCATTCATGTTCTCCAATTAAATATATTCATGGGCAAAAGCCCTAGTATTTTAGTCACAATCTTTTAAAGATAAGAGTTGGAATGTACTTTTGCTTTCAAACTGCTGCACTGCTCTTCCAGATTTCCTTCCTTCCCACCCCCCACCATTTTTTTTTAATGGCAACTACTAAAACAGGCATAGGAATATTTTATGAGTTGACAACAACACAATCCTCTTGTAGTGTCACCAGGAGTCCAGCTGGGATGCAAAGATATTTTATCTTTGCCTTGACTCACTCATAAGTCTTTTCTGTATTGATCCTGTAGTTTCACATAGCAGTCTTCCAAAATCTAGAGGGTTGTCACAAGGAAGAGGGAATCAAATAACTCTTTGGAAAGAGTTCAAAGAAGAACAGCAAGGATGACTGGGGTCCTGGAGACTGGAATGTGCTTGGGACGATTTGATAGCCCCAACATACAAATATTCTCTTCTTATCAATTTTTTTTTCCAGATTTCTTCTTTAAGCCCATGTCACACTGCACCAATGAATGGAAAGAGGATGTAAAATGGAGAAAAAAGCTTGCCATCCGTTGGTTAATACGATGCATCCGTTCTGTACTCACTGCGTGCATGATTCATACGTTCTAT
>BHFT01074622.1:0-20013 GCA_004320025.1 Laticauda laticaudata | reverse complement strand
GTCTCACAGCCACATCCTGTATATATATATATAAAAAACTCAGACATGCGTTTAGTATTTGATTCAGTAAAAATCTGGCCTCAGCTTCAGTTTTTGTCTTGCTGTTCCTGCCATTGTGTAATCTGCTGCTTCATTGATGCTAGTGAATTGGCACTGTGGCAGATGAAAACCTGTTTGTGAAATAGGATTAATATTGGCTTCTTTCACCATTTAGAGGCAACCTTGTAATTTGTAAAATTCAGACCTTGATCATGCTCTCTACCACAGAGCTTGAAGAGAGAACATTTGCAAGTATTTTCTCCTATATATATGAACCCTCCTATCATTTCAGAATCTTATTAAGTTCTTATTTTGGAGGGGTGGTTATTAATGGTGAAATTCCTTGCATATTCATTCAAAAGTAAATGATGTTGAGTTCAGAGTGTTTTACTACCAATTACATAAGAATACTTTCTCACGTGTGTTTATGTTTTGTATTATATTTAAAGCAAAAGCAGCAGTGTATAGTGGCATCCATTTAATCTTTATTATTACAGCAGCAAAGGAAATGACAACTACTTTCATATTTATCAACTGAAATCAATACTTGTTTCTTAAAATTCACCCACATAGACTACAGAGTTCAGTTTCATTTCCTGTGATCAACGCCAGCTCACTTATTTCTTCTTTTAAAATTTCTCATTTTAAAAACCCATCTTTTTGAGTCATTAGTATAAAACTAATTGCATTGATTCCATAAAAACTGCATTTTCATAGGTTAAGCTGGAAAAAATGTCTATCAACAGGGAATGCGATTTTTCATCATGATTCATTTTTGGGACATAATTCCTACTGCCATAGGAAGGGCAAATAAAATGAACTACGAAAGAAGATGGTAAAAAATCAGCTTTGCATACTGTACCAATACAATCTTCAGAATAGTAGGGAAAAATTATCCTATTATCCTATTATATAATTATCTATATTTTATAAAAAGAAAAACCCCTACACCAATCTACACAAAGTAAAAATTGGGGGGGAGGGAACACAAGAGACAAAGAAAAAAAAAGAAACTTTACAAACATTTTAAAATGTACAACGATAAAACTTGGAAAATAGCAACTACATTTGATCTTTGTGAAAAGACCAAGAAAAAGCAATGAGAATTAATGCCTCATTTTTTCCTTCTACTTTTTTCACTTCTCAGATTTTATCACCTTATTAATTGCTGGGGTCATAACGTAGATAAACTTGGTGTTGCACAAAAAGATATAATCTTTTGTCTTTGAACCAGTATTGTTCCATAGACAACCCTCTACCCGGGAATTATTTTTAACAGGCTCTTACACAAGGCTGCAATGTATGAAAAATCCACTAGGATTTGGACAAATTGTGGAGATAATTAAACCATTACACGTTCTTTTTAGAATCCAGGGCTAGAATGGGTAATTAAAGCCATTCATTCCAGCCCCATGCCCAGTGTACTAATCCAAATTAAAGCATCACTAAGTGATAGCTATCTAGTCTTCATTTAACACATTCAACAAAGGGAACTGGTTATATCTCTCTGGATAACCTGTCCCATTCTCCAGCACTCTTTCTGTTCAGAAGTCTTTTTCTAATGTTCGATCAAGCTTGAGTGCATAATAGGGATGATCTGACATGCCCTGGCTAGTAAGTCACAGCGTTTTGTCTCTGACAGATAAGAAAGGAGCAGTCGATAAAATTGTCATACTGCACCATTCCTACAGTTATTGGTCTGAATCCAAAGTCAGTCATAAATGTCTCCAGATGGCGTAGGGTTTTTCTGGAGTGCTTTGTTTAACTGTGCTTTTTAATAACCTAACAGCAGTTGCACAAGTCAAACATTTAAATAGTCTCAAAAACAAAAGGGCCAAAATTTCTATTGTCATTACTGATAAATTGGACAAACAGTAGATGATAATAACACTGGAAGAAAAAGAATTCATAAACATCAGAGTCAACATTCATTAAATCTTCTTACGTTTAGCATAATTCTAGCATTTACACATGATATCAGTTAAAAAATCAAGCTCATGAATATGAAGAAGAGGAGGAAACACCTAATTCAGTAGTATCTTAAACTGGTTCTTTAGCATTAATATGCATATGCTCTTCTTTGGCTAAGTCACAAAATTTTATAAATACAGGTAGTCCTCAATTTATGGCCACAATTGAGCCCAAAATTTCTGTTGCCAAGGGAAACATTTGTAAAGTGAGTTTTGCCCCCATTTATGATCTTCATTGCCACAATTGTTAAATGAATCACTGCAGTTGATAAATTCGTAACCCAGTGGTTAAATGAATCTGGCTTCCCCATTGACTTTGCCTTTCAGAAAGTCTCAAAAGGTGATCACATGACCCTGGGACACTGCAGTGGTCATAAGTATGAACCAGTTGCCAAGCATCTGAATTTTGATCACGTGACCATGGGGATTCTGCAAAGGATGTAACTATGAAAAATTGTCATAAGTATTGTGGTTTGCGGCGACCTGTGAAGCTGGCAGCAGAGTCAGATAGTGGCAAGGAACATGGGCCAGTCCTGGAGTCTGGGAAGGGCTCAGACAAGGGATCTGCGTCTGACACAGAGATGGGGCCAAGGCCATCTGAGAGTAATGTGCTCACTCTGGAGCCTCCAGAATCTGACATCAGTGAGGCAGAGGAACAGGGGGAGGCTGTTCCCAGTGCATATTTGCGCAGAGCTGCCAGAAGGCAAGAACAGTTAAGACAAAGGGGAAATTTCAGGAATAAGGCTTGGAGATAATTGGCCCCTCCCATAAGACATATAGGAGGAGCAAAGGGACATGAGCCTTTGCAGGAAGCAACTTTGTTCATCCTAAACTCTGAAGCTCCATGTTGACTTTGTGCTCTGTTTAGTCTTGTACAGCAAATTGGCAATTTAGTCATTGGCAGCATTTCAAGGGAGATAAAGGTGGATTCTTTTCAGCCTTATCCCGAAAGACTGGTAGACTTCTGTTGGACTATTCATAAACTGTTTGGGACTCATTATGGGCTGTGAATACACATAATTCACAGCCATTGAAATATTTTTTTAAAAAAAGGTTTTTAGGAACAGTGTGTGATGGTTACTATCTCAGGAAGCCTTGGTCAAAACAATAAGCCACTTTTTTCAGTGCCATTGTAACTTTGAATGGTCACTAAATGAACTGTTGTAAGTTGAGGACTATCTGTATATATATGGGGTGAACTTAAAAAAAACATTCTTTTTTGGAAAAAAAAATAGAAACTTTTGATAAATAGAGGAAGAAATTAAAATGATGTTTTGCCTTAGAGCACAGATGTCAAACTTACCACGTCAAGTTGCTGTCAGGTGATGTATCACGACGGTTTTTCCTTTTGTTGAACTGCAGTGGGTGTGACCGGCGCATTACGCATCCGCTCCGCAGGCCACCAGTTGACCCCCCTGTCTTAGAGGATATCAATAGCCTCTAGCACATGCCACAGTTTAGAAGAAACAATCTGTCAAGAATTAAAAGCCACTGGTGATTCTCAAGACTTGAGTCCGCTGTTGGAGAAAGTGAGTTCGGAGTTGAACAGAGATCATGCCAATTTAGAACTATAATGGACCTCTTTGATTCTATTACATGCATGAGAGACTTCCTGGTGTAGCCCAGCAGAAATCTTCTTTGAAATGAATATCAAGGACTATGGAGAAATTGATCGTTTATCTGAAATAATGTTATTTCTCTGGTTTATTCTGTTTGTGCAACCACTGGAAAAAGATTTCCTTTCTTGACAGAATCATTTGATAGGCATTATCACTTGCAGGGGGAAAATCCACTATAATAAATGGGTTCCTTATTAATTTTTGTACTGTTAGGTTAAATACTATGTTGCACATGAAGTGACTTCTGAAAACTTCCTTGTAATAAATTGTACAGCTTGCTTCTTTGTTCTTCCAGGCTGAAGGGTTCATCAAGAAAATACAAAAGGGAAGGCAGTGTCAGTCCAAAAGTGTAGTATAGTAACTCTTTATGAACCAAAGTATGGCTAAACAATGTTTCTTGTTCCATTGGCAGTCTTTCTCAGAAAGATAGAGATCCTTCTCAAGAGGATTCATATTCCCCATTGGTAGGTCTTCCAAACAATTGCCTTAAAGCAGTTATTTTAAATACACGTGCACCATTCATTACAACTGTGCACTTCCGATTGACTTTCCAAATATCCATTCTATGTTCCTCTTTCTCATTTGCAGAGTATAGTGGATGCAGCAGTATCTTTTTCTTTTCTTGGAGTGTCTTTCCTCATTGATGTCTGGCATACAATCAATTTCCAGACTCTGTTGATCTACCCCAAGGCCAATGCATATAGTACTCATTTAGTGACTACCTTAGTTAGCAACCATTCACAAATATGACAGCAATAGATAGTAATTTAAAAAATCATTTTCTAACCATGCACTTGCTGTCTAATGTCATAATGCTTGACAACCAAAATTTTTAGTGTGAAACTGATTAAAGTATGGTTGGTTTCAGGCAGCAGTTCCCAGCCAGTGAGAGGGTCTAATCAACTAATTAAAGTCACAGAGCTGAATTTATTAACTTATGGTTAACACTTTTTGTGAAATGTGCATAGCAGAGAAATCAGCACCTCAAGAAGAGATAACTTGTTTAGGCAATTCTCCACTCCTGTGAGGGGCAAAAAACCCCACCCAAAATGGGTCAGGCATAAGACACTGGTAGCAACCTACAATCAATACCTCCCTCCCCGCTCTTCTCTCTCATTTCCCCCCCTTAATGATCAAGTCATTGGAATAGAATGTGATTACTAAACCCATGAGAGAGTAACAAGGAAATTGTAGGAAGAAGAATCATTCTGTAATCAAAGCATTCTTCAAAATCTGCAGAATTATAATGATTAGGAGAAGAGTCAATGCTGGCATGATAAGTAAGCATTCACATGGTTTCAGCACAAGTCATTTATCCAGCCTTGAGGAACATAAACTTTTTTTCAGCTGATAAGAAACATCTACAATTTTAAAATGGCAAAACAGCATTAAAAATAACAATTGGAAAATCTGTTTTTATCTAGGTATGTATTTATCTCTTCATTGATCTTTCTTTGTTTTTGTAGTTCTGTCTTCAGTGTTATAAGGGTGATGTGGAACATCTTTTATTACTCTATTCACACATACACACCCAAAATGCCATTTCTTTCAGCTCTCATCTAGTTTGAAGAAATAAGGTTTTCAAATAAGAAAACCAGAGTGTTACAACAGACCCGTGTGCATAAAATTTAAGGTTTAGAAATTAAGCACAGGTATGGAACAAGAACCACAAAAATTCTTGACACACTAAGGCTAACAAATTTATTAGCACATAAGCATTCATGGATCACAGTTCTTTTTTAGAGTTCTCACTTTCCCACACCATCTGTTGCCTCTTGGATGGAATTTTGCTCTCAACAGGAGCCATTTCCAAGTTGGAGACAGGGCGAAAGGATGAATAGGCAGAATACTGAATTTGGGGTTACATCTGTTCTTTGGCTCTATGCAAGGGGTCAGGAGCATTAAATAGCTTAAAATTACAACTCCTCTTTCTGAAGAATTTAAATAGAGTCAAAATGCATGGAAAGGATAAGTGTATTGCCTATAATTATTGATATCCCAGAGACAGACATAAGAATGTTTATGCTTCCATGCTACTTCCCCTCTTTTTTAAAAAATAATAATCTGCTTGCTGATTTCTTTATTAGGATCTGACACACCAGTCTTCCCAAATCACTTGATTGCTGTTCTTTTTTCCCCATCATTTTGATTAATATTTGTTTTAGGACTAATATAACTGAAGTGCAGTCTTCGTAGCGAAAACTGGGCTGCACAATTACTCTGCCTGAATTGGCCCAGCAGTTACCAACGTACAACTATCTGGGGTGGTCCAGGAGTAAAATGGTTTTGTTATTGTTGCTTTATTGTAAATGATAACACTGATGATGCTGGTATTTAAATGCTTTTTTAACATAACAATTGCAGCAGGAGGAGAAAAGAAAAGGAGGAAGAGGGTCTTTACAGCTACTTGTCCTGTCTAATATGCTTGAATTGGTGGATTTTCCTCTCCATCTAGTTTGGAGCAGGTATCTTGGTAGCATATTCTTCTCCATTTTCCTATTCATCACTAGTCTCTACTGCCTTGCTCCTCTTTGTCTTCTAGGAATAATTTCAGTTTTGGATCTGGTTCAATCACTAATATCTATTGTAGAACAAAGGATGAAACCTCGCTATCCAAATTCAGCTTTAGATGATCAATACATTTTTCTTTTTGTCACCGAATAGAGAAGCACCTTTTATTTGGAATGGATTACGGAGCTCTCTCATCTGACATTAAGGACAGAATCCAGCTGCTTTTCTCTTGGAAAGAGTCTTCCCAGTATATCTGATTCTTTATCCACCTATGTCAATTTCTGTGGAGAATCTAATTATTAGGATTATCTCAGTTCAGCAAGGCACATAAGCATCAATAGATATTTAAACACTTGCCTAGAAGGCCAAGCATGCCCTCAAGACTGTCAATGATGGCATTGCATGATTCACTTGTATGTTTAAAGTATGCAAAGCTCCTTTGAGTCAATCTGATTCCTAGTAACTTCAAAAATGTCCATGTTGTACTCTTGGCAGAAATGTGGGAGTAGTTTAACATTTAAGTTCTTTTGGATTGTTTTCACTTTTCTCAATCTAGTCGATAGTCCAGGTATGCCCTGACAATGTCACATCCAAGCACTAGTTAAGCCTAATTTAAATTCTCAGCCCAGCCATGTCCAGTCAGACGCTGAGTTTAACTTGTGGAAAATTGAAGGGCAGACCAGATGGAGAAAGACAGAATAAGAGCATGAAAGAGAGCTGCTTATATGTTTGCTTGTATTCATTCCTAATGGGTAATCATTGCATTTCAGAAGTTTTACTTAGTAGGGCCACACTATTTGGTTTATTAAAGTGTAAGGAGAATCCCCCATTTTATAAAAGAAAGCCCACATATTAGCAAAGAAACACACACACCCTGGAAGAGGAAAGGCCAAGCAGCCAGCATCTGTGAGTGGATATTTAGTTTCACAAACTGTTTCCATTCATAAACAAAACATTTCAGTTGCAGCCTCCATAGAAGGCTGGAATGGATCAGATTAAAAAGCAGAGAGACAAAAGATACATAAAATCTACATTCCCTCAACCGACCTCAAGGACAAGGCATGACCTCCCAGCCACAATAGAAACCAAGCTACCACAATTAGAATAACACACACTTGAAACTCTTGCCCAGCAAGCCCAGAAATTTCAATCACACAGCCCAAAATAATATAAGTCTGTCCATTCACCAGACCAGGTTGTCAGTTGTCTCAGAACTTATTGCCAATTCATTTTGTTCCTCATTCCTAAATAAATAGAGACCTCCTTTCCTGCACTCTGCTTCCAATTAGTTTTTTTTTTCCCAGTGTCTTTCTTTCTCCTGGCTTGGAACCAGATCAGATTCTATTTCCAACAAAGATACAGGTACTTCAAGGAATCACAAGGCTGAACAACAGATTTTGGGGGTTCCTAAAAAGGATCTCTGGCCCTCATTTGCAATCGAGAGGGAAACCTTTAGCCCTCAGCAGTTGAAATTTGAAAATATTGAAATAAAATTAAGTATTTTATTCCTACATTGCAGCTGTAGGTTCTTTGCTGTTAAAACATTCTGTGTTTTTCCAAAAATTCACCTCTTACTTCCAAAATTTACTGTGTAAAAATCAGGGAAAGCTGTATGTGGAAGGGAGAATACTAACAAAAGAATTATATTAAACTGTAAAGAAGGTTTTTCCTACGGGAAAAAAATCCTTAAAGATTTCAGTGTGATTGGTGACGCATTGGATTAAAGTTTCATTATACATTGCTTTTAATTTATTAACTTTGATTTCTTCTCTCTGCGACTTAAGCTTAAACATATTCGTTGTCCAGGCAAATGATCTTTGCACTTTTTCTTGTGGAATTTTGTTCTTCTGAATAGTAAAGTATCATCTTATGTCTAGCCTAAATGTATTCATGGTCATGTTTATATCCTTTTGTTCTTATAAAATACATGCTCTTTTGCTATGCTCTCTTTTTACTTGACATTCTTTGAAAGACTGTCTAAGTGGAAGGAAATGGATTTTAAAAAATCACAGGAGAAAATTAGGTCAGTATAGTAACTATGAATAGTAATCCTGATAATAAAAATTATCCATAAGCCACTATCATATAGTTAGTATTTTTTTTCCTTTGAAGCATTAACTGCACTTCAGGACTTCCGTTGTATTCATTGATTTTCTTAAGAGGACTCTGGCAATAGCTTTAAACTTTAGAAAGCTGCTTTGAGACCAAAATGTACCTGTCAATTAACTGAGTTTGATGTCTTGGCTTTTCTTGAGAACAATACTTTGCCTTTAAGTCGAGTCTCATGAAATTTAATATAATTGTAAATCTGATTAAGGGAGAAAGAAAAAGGATTTATTAATACACTGTAGAAGCCAGAGCTTCTTGTTAGTGTACAAAGAGTAGGTCATGTTGAAAAGACCTACTGAATATTTAGTTTAACACACTAAAGCACACTGAATTGCATAACACAAAAGAATGAAAATCTAATTCCAAATTAAAATACCACATTAAAATATAATACTTAAATTAACATAATGTGTTTATCCTTATTTCTAATATTTAAAATGTTTAGTGTAAATAGCCCTTCGGTTAAAGAGGGCTTTAAAATAAAGGATGAAGTCTGTCAAGCTAGAAATATCTACTATTATTGACGTTTTTATTTGAGTTATTATATGGTTAGAATAAAACAAAGGATTCCACATTTGCATTCATTTATTTCCTTGTGTGGCCTTGTGCTTACAGTGAGTGTCATTACAGCATAGCCATGGATGGATGCTTGCTTGCTTTTTCTAATTTACGGAAAAGGCTGCTACTTTTGTTTGACAAAAGTAACTCTACTATAAGGAGCTTTTCTTAATTGAGTGGCCTTTAGCTGTATAGGACTATAACTCAGTGGTGGGATTCAAATTTTTTTACTACCGGTTCTGTGGGCATGGTTTGGTGGGTGTGGCAGGGGAAGAATACTGTAAAAACTCCAGAGGTGCTATTTACCAGTTTTTGTCCCAGCTTGTGTTAACCTAGCAGTTTGAAAGCATTTAAAAATGCAAGTAGAAAAATAGGGACCACTTTGGTGGGAAGGTAACAGCATTCCATGCGCCGTCAGCATTTAGTCATGCTGGCCACATGGCCATGGAGACAACTTCGGACAGTGCTGACACTGTCAGCTTTGTAACAGAGATAAGCACCCCTAAAGCCAGAAACGACTGGCATGTACATGCAAGGGGAACTTTACCTACCTTTATGATCAGTAAACTAAAGAAAAAGAGAAAACTATAAAATAGGTGTGTAGACAAATAAGTAAATAAATGATGAAATGAATAAATAAAGGCATCAAATAAACATAAATGCACAGACCTGTTGCTTATGGGAAAAGCTTGTGCATATCAATGCTTTGTCATAACAAACTTCTACATTTGGGAAATTGCCTTGTCTGAAGATGTAATTTTTGGCTAGATTAAGCCATATTTTTCTTTTTTATAGATTTCATAGTTTTCATATTAAGGTAAATCTGATCAAACAAAATAGATTTTTGTTAGAGTAAACATGTATAGATTTCAGTATAGAGATTTTTTTTATTCATGAATTTAAATACTTCCTATTTCCCATAAAGTACCACATTCTAAGCATTTATGCTAATAACCTGATAAAGAATGTTGCCAAGTAAACACCCATCACTGTCATTAGTTTCTAAAGCGTGCTGCTGCCAAATAGCTAATGACAGGGATGGGTTCACTCATCTCAAATAGTGTGCTATTGCTGATACCATTTCCTAGTCAGTACTGAATGATAACTGCATACAAATAGGCAACAATGCTGAAAATTCACAATAAGGTCATATGCTAAAAACAAATATTAGAGGCTGAAACAAGTAAAAAAAACAAGCTATTGCAGCTATATAAAATTTAATTACAGAACACAGTTACATTTGAGATGAATGATATAACGCTAGAGAACTACTACAATATTGCCTAATTTGGTGTATGATGTGAGTTTAATTGGGAATAGTACCAAGTCACTCTTCGCGCATGTGAATTTCTAAAATAAAATTGTCTTTTTTAATCTATGGAAATTAACAAGGGTAAAATAAGAAAGCTTTGCCTAATACCTTTCTTAACATTTTCTCTGATGGAACAGTTCATTTGAATTGGAAAACAAAATTAAAAACAACTGCTGAATGATATCTGTTCCTCCAACCCACCTGTTTCCAGATATTAGAAATCACTGAAAGTCAGGTGTTAAACCCTAAAAATCACAGAAAATAATAATTTTGTGATCTCCAGAATTAATAAGAGAATAGTGCCCATATGTCTGGAGTTTCAAAAGAGAAAGTAGATTGCTTTGGGGTTTCCATAGAGTACCTATTCTTTCATTCATTCATTCATTCAATTTTTATGCCTCCCATCTCAACTAGAGGCAAATCTAGGCGGCTTACAAACATTAAAACTTGTAGACACCAAAATGATAATGTCAGCATTCCAAGTAACAACCTCCATAGAAAAAAGACTCTGAGAATATCATCCTCCGAAAGATCCATTTTATTAGATATGTCACATTGGCACATGTGGGGAAAACCTGAATCTGAAAGTTCCAGGTTTTCCCTAGTACAAAGAAAACCCAAAATCCAACCCCTACATCCAATAATTCACCACATGATCCAATCATTACTTTGTTCCCACTAGAGACTATCCCCAGTCATTCCCATCCAGGTGCAGAGTAACATATCTACCCAATACTATCCAATAATTCTCTGGATGATTTACAATATAAGCATTATTCACATATTGCCCCCAACAATCTGGGTCCTTATTTTACCAACTTCTGAAGGATGGAAGGCCAAGTCAATCTTAAGCCCTGTCAAGATTGAACTCCAGGCTGTGGGCAGGATTTGCCTGCAATACTGCACTTGAATAGTATCAAGTGTACCACCAGACTTCAAACATATCCTGAATCATGAAGTACTACAAAGAGTATTGCTATAAATGTTCAGGTGTTGAATTTACACTACAAAGCAGTAGCTTCAGATAATATTATGGATATGTAGGCAGTCTGCTGAATTTAGATAATATGTCATATATAGAGAGGTTCTCCCTGTAGTAATAACAAACTAAGTACTGAAGACGAAAATAGATCCTTTGTGTTAACAGCTCTTGTGTTAACAGCTCTTCCAGTGTAGTTCATTTTTCTAATTTGACCACATGTATTCTTTATTTCAGATTTCAGATCATTCAGAAAATGATCAAATTAATGCACAGAAAATGAATATTGAACAACATATTCATAATAAAAAGCATATTTGTGGAATGTTTTCTCTGAAGCATGATTAGGACAAAGTGCATCAAGTATTAAATCAGCACAATGACATCAGAAGTGATAACGATGTATTGTATAAGAAGATCACAGAAAACTGATAAGAGGAGAACAGTATAAAGAAAGCACAATTCCACTCTTTGAGCTGAATTTTCATAATTAAGCTTAGGAAGAGCAAAGGCTCAGAAATATTTCTGGGTGAATAGAGGAAAAACCGATTTGGTGTCTCACTGGACACTCCCAGCTTTTTTTTAAATGATGTTCAATAACAACCAAGAGGAACAGATCTCTTTCCCCAGTGAGATCCATTATCACTGATTAATTTCACATGTTTTATAGAACAAGTCTCAGAAAAACAACTATTCCATTACATTCTGAGCTAAATATTGATGGGACATTATCAGCCCTTTCAAATAGAAACCTAATGACAAAGTTAGCAGGGCCAATTCATAGCTGGCTAAGTCTTTTATTAGTGTGTATGATCAATTCAAAAGTATTCCTATCTCACAAAATAATTGGCTCGCAAACATTGAAGACTTTCAAAGCTGGTAAACTTTAGTTGAGAAAGAAGAAAATATTCCAGAAGCAAATTGGCTATGGAATCAAGGAGCAATAAGCAAGTTAAACTTGCAGAAATGAACTATGTGGCTCTGTTTAATTTGCTTCTACCAATGTCAGACTTATATCATCCAGGCTGGGTAGCATGTAATGATACCAAAGGTTTTCATGCTTGGAGCCTAGCAAAAAAATCTCTCCTATGCACAGGGCTGGAATTCTACTGGTTCGGACAAACCCCTTGTTCCGATGATCAGCTAGCTCCGAACCGGTTTGCTGCGACGAGCATGTGGGCCTACCCGTTCGCCCCTGTTCTTTCCTGTGCTTTATTTCTTTTGATTAGAGCACAGCTGATTCACGCAGCAGTGTGGTTTGCCGCACATCAGCTGTTTTCTTGACAGGAGCTGCAGTTGAAGGTAAGTATGGGCTTTTTTAAATGTGGAGTGCGAGCATGGAGCAAAGCGCATGATCACCGAACCAGGTGTTATACTGATGGAATCCCACCCCTTCCTATGCAGATGTTGTGGGGAGAGGGGAACCTGGTTATACCTGGAAATTGCTCACTTTCCTAACCAGATTCACATCAAGCAGGTCTTGGTGAATCTTTACCAAAAGTATTATTTGTGATATTCTACAAATGCCATTTTTGGATTACACTATTTTTGTGTGAGCATGAGAGTAACTTAAGTATATCTTTGGAAGATGGTTGTTCATTACCTTTTCCATATCCATACAAAAGATAGAAAGATCCAGAATCTGCGTCAATCAGACATTCACTAGTCTGGCCTGGGAGCTGACCCTTAATCAACATCAACAAGAACAACATCTTGGCATTCTGCATGAGGTTACCCTTGAAGAACATTCAGAAGTTTCAACTGATACAAATATAGCTACCAGTACACACATAATAAATGATATCAGGTATGCAATATATATAATTGCTGCATCAGTTACCAGTAAGTTTCTAGATGCAATTCAAGGTGCTGGTTGTCACTCTAAAAGCCCTGGGCTTTTGGGACTGGTTACCCAAAAGATCATCTTTTTCCAATAGTTTTTGCCTGCCCAATCAGATCCAGCTAATATTCAGGGCATGCTCTGAATTTCGTGGGCCAAGTAATATTAACTGGCAGGGATCAGAAGATCTACCTTGTCTTCTGTAGCTCTGCCCTTTGAAACATCCTTCCTTCAGAAATAAGAATGGCCCTGACCCTGTTATATTTTGTAAGTCTTTAAAAAGTTTTGTATGTTTTTAGGCCTGGAACCCTAAATTTAGGACCATTTCTTGTTTTTCCTCACAATTATTATGATAATTTTATTTGCTGCTGTGTAGATTTATTTTGTACTGTTTTAAAAATATTTTTAGAATTGTTGGTGGCCCAGAATAAGTTGGTTGAGATGGCTACTTATACAAATCAGGTAAATAAATAAACTTTCTTCCACTGCCATTAAGTAGAATAGGCGCTGCCACATGTGACACCCACCTCTGTCCTCGCTAATGTTGATCATACCTTAAAACCTCTACTTGAAATAATCCCATCATCCTGCTTAACAATGACACAGCACTGTAAACAAAGCAAGTGATTAGGCAATCACATTATTTTTGAATGGTTGGGATAGTTCTGCGTATGTACATTGCTCCCTCGCCTCATTAGCACCTCATTGAACAATTATGACCCATTGAATTTTATGTACAAATCTTGAATTGAAAATAAAAACATTCATAATGTTACTTTCAGATTTGTTCCACTTTGTTCTTGTTTCCCTTTATTGGGTCTACATACACACATACACAGAGAATGGGGCGGGGGGGGGGGGAAGAGAAAGAGAANGGGGGGGGGGAAGAGAAAGAGAAAGAGAAATAAAGAGTCAGAAAAACCACTGATCAACCTATCATATAATTTGTCCTTTGTGGATACAACATTTAAGGCAGTACAGACATTTCTATAGTAAATGCTTCTGTGAAACAAGTCTACCGAGGAGGACCTTAGAAGCAATAAGCCCGAAAGGGGATAGTGGATTCTTTGACAGACGACTTCCCTTGTCTGAGGCCCTGTTCCAGAGGATCCCAGCAGAAATAGTGGAGAGCTGAAATGAAGGCAAAAGAGTGATTATGGTGAAAAAAATTATACCGGCTTGACCTAGCAGCCTGAAGAGAAGGATGAACAGAGAGGGTTCAGACTAGGAGAGTCTGAAATAATAGCTGTAGCACATTTGAGTGGCCAAGTAGTATTCTGAAGACAATAAGCATAGTGGGATATTTTATTACTTAATAAATAGAATTTTTATTTCCCACAAACTGCTAGGTTCAGGAACCTATACGCTAATGCCATGATGGCAAACCTATGGCACACATGCTGGAAGTGCCACACAGAGCCATGTCTCCAGGCATACCAGTCATCGCCCATTGCTCTTCTGGTTTACAGTGCACACATGTGCACTGGCCATCTGGTCTTTGCATGTATGGGAGCACTGGAAAACAGAAGAGCAGCTCCCCAGCATGCATGCTGCTCTTTGCGAGTGCATGTGCACCAGAAACTGGAAGACCAGATGGCCGGCGCACATATGCGTGCTGGAAACCAAAAGTTCAGTTTCCAAGCACACACATGCGCACCGGGGACCTGATCTTCCAGTTTCTGGTGCTCTCCACCCCCCCACCCCTTGTTTGCGTGCATGCTCCCATTTCGGCACTCGGTGCCGAAAAGGTTCACCAACACTACTAATGTATAAATATTCTCAAACACATAAATGTTCTCATTAGGAAATATGTGCAATAGATCTTTTCAGATCTTTCAAATATCTTATTTTCCTTATCATTTATAGATTAAAATAATGCATGGTTCTGTGACTGTGTGGTCATGAACAAATAAATATGGATTTCACAACTTGTCTTAAAGATTTTCCACATTCACTCAAATTATATACTGCCAGAAAAATGGCTATTAAAAGCTATGCTATGGCTTTGTTGCTCGTAATAGTTTTGTTGTTTCCTGGGTGTATTTCTTTCTCCATAATTTCTTTTTTTATATATTGTTTCCTTTGCCCCCTTTTCTATAGTTCTTTTATCTTCTCCTTCATGCAGCAGTCAGTTTTCTACCTGCCATCAGAATTTTACTCTTTATTTAATGTCCTTCCGAAGCCTTCTCCTTTCTAAGTTTATGAATTTGGTAGTTTACATCTCCCTATTCTTTACTTTTGTGGGCAATTACAGGTGAAACTCAAAAAAATTAGAATATCGTGCAAAAGTTCATTTATTTCAGTAATGCAACTTAAAGGGTTAACTTAATATATGAGATAGACTCATTACATGGAAAACAAGATAGTTCAAGCTGTGATGTGTCATAATTGTGATGATTATGGCTTACAGCTCATGAAAGCCCCAAATCCACAATCTCAGAAAATGCAGAAAATTAGAATATGTGAGAAAGATTTTAATTATTCTAGGGCTCAAAGGGTCCCACTCTAATCAGCTAATTAAGCGTATAACACCTCAAGGGTTCCTTGGAGCCTTTAAATGGTCTCTCAGTTCTGGTTCCAGTAGGAATCACAATCATGGAGAAGACTGCTGATCTGACAGTTGCTGCAGAAAACATCACTGGATTCCCTCCATAAGGATGGGAAAGCCTCAAAAGGTAATTGCCAAAAGAAGTGGATGTTCCCAAAGTGCTGTAATTTCAGGCACATTATAAGAAAGTTATTGCGGAAGGGAAAAGTGTGGAAGAAAAACATTGAAGAAGCATCAGGGATGACCGCAGCCTGGAGAGGATTGTTCAGGAAAAGGCCAATTCCAAAAGGTGTTGGGGACTTTCACAAGAGTGGACTGAGGCTGGAAGTCAGTGCATCCTAAGAGCCACCACACACAGATGAGATCCTGGACATTAGGCTTCAAATGTTGTATTCCTCTTGTCAATGCTGCTCCTGGACAACAAACAAAGTTCAGAAAGCGTCTTACCTGCGGCTAAAGAAAAAAACGAGAACTGTCTGTTGCTTGCAGTGGTCCAAAGTCCTCGTTTTCTGATTGGAACAAACTTTTGCATCTCATTTGGGAAATCAAGGGACCCAGAGTCTGGAGGAAGAATGAGAGAGCACACACTGCCAAGATGCTGAAGTCCAGTGTAAGGTTTCCAGTCTGTGTGTTGATTTTGCGGGACCATTCATCTGCTGGTGTTGGTCCACTGCCTTCATTAAGTCCAGGTCAACACAGCCATCTACCAGGAGATTTTGGAGCACTTCATGCTTTCCTTCCACCAGACGCAGCTTATGGCGGATTCATGACTTCATTTTCAGCAGGACTTGGCACCTGCCCACACTGCCAAAAAGCACAAAACCTGGTTCCAATGACTGTGGATGACCGTGTGCTTGATTGGCTGCAGCAAACTCGCCTGACCTGAACCCCATATGGGCATGCCAAAGAGAAAGATGGAGACATGAGACCGAACAATGCAGAAGAGCTGAAGGCCACACTATTGAATCATCTTGGTCTTCCATAACATCTCAGCGTGCACAGGCTGATAGGCTTCCATGCCAACCGCCACATTGAGACAGTAATTGCTGCCAAAAGGATCCAAGTACTGAGCATACAATGCATGCTTATTACTTTTCAGAAGGTCCGATATTGTGCAATGTACAATCCTGTTTTATTTTGATTGCATGTAAATTCTAATTTTTTTGAGATTGTGGTTCGGGTTTCCATGAGCTGTAAAGCCATGAATCATCAGCAATTATAACAAATCACGGCTTGACCTATCTTGCTTTGCATGTAATGAGTCTATGCTCATATATTAGATTTCAAGTTGCATTACTGAAATCAATGAACTTTTGCACGATATTCTAATTTTTTGAGTTTCACCTGTGTCAGAAAGTGACTTCAGCATTTATTCTCATTGACATCATACTGTACCTATGTATTGCTTGGTTAGAGTAAGCCATTTTCTTACTTGGAAGAATATAATTAAAATAATGCTATAATTACTTTTAAGAATCTCTATTATCATATTATACTAAATTGCCAGTGATGCATTATTCTTTTATTTTGAGTTCACATTTCCTGATGTTTTAAATTCTGAAACCTACAAAGAAAGGGAGAAAGGAAACTTTCTATAGTATTTTCCCCAGCCGGAGCCCTATTGAATATACCAGCTTTCCAATTCAAAGTAATAAAAGCATTGATCTTCTAGGTCTCTAACACAGCAGTCCCTCTAATTCTGCATTAGTACTAAACACAAACAAAAAAATTAGTATAAGAAGCCCCAGGAGACAGATCAACCACATTTTTGTATTTCCCGGGGACAAATCTGCTCCTGAAAACTTAATTTAAGAAGCTGACAGAGCATCAGAGTTAGAAGGATAAATCTGCTATCTACCAGATCCTTAAATAAACATTTCAGTCACCTATTCAGACTTCAGAAAAAAGGAAGTTTTCTTTGTAACTGTCTCTGCAGCAAGTCATTCTTATTAAAGTTCATTGCTTTTAGTGCTGAAAGGTATCTGGAAGGACTTTGAGGTGTTAGAGCCAGTGACTGAAAAGGCTTTTCTTTTATCAACTGAATTGATTAAAAACTGGTGCGTGGACAATGCATCCTGAGAAGCTTGATAGTAAGCATTAAGAAGCCCTGATACAACAAGAAAAGCATAAGCCAGGAGAAAGAAAAGAAAGTCGATGGAGGCTAAGCCGGGCCAAAATATGTCTACATTCTCGCCACTGGTAAAGAAAAGAGAATCAAGTGATTCCTTTTGATTTAGTTTCACACTCACTCACTATGAAGCACACAATGTATCTTTAGACCTATTATATTTCATAAAAAAGTACATTAATTACACTACCCTGGTTTCCTTAGAGAAACAGTGGGGAAAAAAGGAAAGGAAAGGATTATGGATTTATCATCTTTATGCATTTATGTATATTTCATATTTTTATGCCACCCAGTTTCAATCAGAAAAGTGATTTGGATAATTTTACTACATTGGATTTACAAAGGAGGCCTGTTAAAAGTTTTTTAAAAACTAAGTGAGAAAGGCAGGGAAAAATATCAAGTTCTGGTATATTTAGAGGAATTAAAGATCGTTAGATCTTGTTTTTTTATCAATCTTGTTAGATTGCTAAATAAGGGGAAATAAATAGGAAATGTTGATTTCTTTGATCAGGATTAAAATTTAGGGACTAAATTTCTGAATATATTAAGCAAAAAAGTATAAAACTCTCTTCGTTCTGCATAAAGAACCGAAATATGAAGTCAGCATCCAACTTTCTCTTATATTTAGCTGTAAGTAGTTGTACCTAATGAGAGCCAGTTTGGTGTAATGGTTAAAGCACCAGGCTTGAAACTGGAGACTGACAGTTCTAGTCTCACCTTACACACAAAGCCAGTTGAAGGACCTTAGGCCAGTCTCTATCTGTCAAATCTAAGAAGATGATGTTGGCAGATACTTGCCAAGAAAATTGGTGGGTCTTGTCCATGCAAATGCCAGGAGTCAATATTCACTCAAAGGCACGCACATAGAAACACAAGACAAATTTTACTCCTAATTCTGCCTGTTCCATTTTTCCCAATTATTGATTTGAGGAATCTTGAATTTTCAGCTTCTTTGAAGTAGAGTCAACTGCTGAGACACTACAGCTGCAGAGATCATACAGTTTGACTCTGTTGCCTGAGTTTCAATCTTTATCCTAACTTTGAGATTATTTGATTCTCCTGATGATATCCCCTATTGCATCACTAATTATTTCCTGCTGGTATCTCAACATAGTACAATCTGTATGGTGTTATTATCCCTTCCAGTTGCCAATCCCCTGCTGTTGCTATGCACATTGAATCCTCTACTCTACAGGCTGCTAGTAAGTTTGCCAATCCAATCATTATATTCTTTGTGCTTTAACCTGTTGCTGCTGTAATTGAAAATGCATTCCCTAAGGAATTCAGGCAGAAGAATTGTTTGATAGATGAAAGGAGGGTCCCTAATATGAGGTTTGGCAATAACTGTGCAAGGATAACTTCAGGCTAGTCAAGAGTACATTCTGAAGTTCCAATAAAACTAAATGAACATCCTCACCTGTTTCTTGGACTTTGTAAAATATTGATTGAATTATTTGAATTGTTCACTCCATAATCTCATTGGATTGAGGATACTTTGGACTGATACAGGTTAATCTTCCTGCAAACTATGTCATTCGTCTAGCTGAAAGTTCCACTTTCAATTCTGAAGTAGATGAAGCTCACTTCTAGTAGAAACATAGGGAGAATGTATGGAACCAAGGGTTGAAATTTAGCACTGAATTATAATTTTAAGAGGATTTTTATAAAACAATGTATTATTTGTACATGACACTAGCTGGAAATGTAACCAAATTAAAGGAACATTTTTTCATTTTTGGTGGACATGTAATAAAATTTAGAAAATATTGGAATCGAGTTATGTTTTTTGATACAGAAGATGTTAAAAATGAATATAAAGTTGAACCAGAGGCCTTTCTTTTGGGCTTAAGGAAAAAAATAAATGGAAACATCTTATGTAACTTCGTTTTTATGTATGATAATGGCAATGAGACTTTATATGTTCAGAGGTAGAAGGATTTAGAATTAACGACAATGGAAGAATGGATCTTGATGCTGATAGAATTGATAGTAATGGTGAAATTGACACCCTTGATTAGAGAAAAGACTTTCGCAAATTTTATTTGTGCTTGGAAAACAATTTTGGCCTTTTTGAGAGAAACTGAAAGAAATGAAAAATTGATTTTGGGTTTTGATGATTAGAATTATATGGGAAATAATCTTGACAAACATTAACCTTAGAGTAAGAGTTTGATGTATTTTTTATTTATATCGACACCAGAAATTTTGTGTTTCATTCCTTTTCTATTTTTATTTCTCTTGTTTTTCCCTTTCTTTTTTACACTTTCTGTCAGATGTCAAGTACAGTTTAGGTTTAGGGAGTTTCACCTCTGTAGAATATTGATACTGCAGTCTGTTCGAAGATGAGGGGAAGCTCGTCCAATGTCTTTTCACTAAAAACTTCCTTTAAATCCCAATATT